>JAENJI010000078.1:68410-98121 GCA_018901935.1 Pugionium cornutum
ATGTTCAAATGACACTCTATGTTTCTGTACTTCTTCTTTGACAGATAAGTACTTTAATTCCATGTGCTTAGCACCTTTAGAGTACTTGTCATTCTTTGAAAAGAAGACAGCTGCGGAATTATCACAATAGATTCTCAGCGGCCTCGCTATAGTGTCGACAATACGAAGTCCCGAGATAAAGTTCCGCAACCACAATGCGTGAATTTTGGCCTCAAAGCATGCCACAAATTCGGCCTCCATAGTGGAAGTAGCAATGACGGACTGTTTTCCACTTTTCCATGATATTGCTCCCCCAGCTAATAGGAACAAATAGCCAAACGTCGATTTTCTACTGTCAACGCATCCGGCATAATCTGAATCTGAATATCCAATGACCTCAAGGTGATCAGATTTCTTGTATGTAAGCATGTGCTCTTTGGTGCCTTGCAAGTACTTGAGAACCTTCTTTGCAGCTCTCCAGTGGTCCATTCCGGGATTACTTTGATATCGACCCAACATACCAACCGCAAAGCTGATATCTGGCCGAGTACATGTTTGAACATAGTTCAAACTCCCAACCACTGATGCATATGGAATTCTTTCCATTTCCTTACGCTCTAATTCATTTTTAGGACATTGCATTTTACTGAATTTGTCTCCTTTCTGAATTGGAGCTATCCCTGCGGAACATTTGTCCATTTTATCTCTCTCTAAAATCTTATTGATATATCCTTTTTGAGACAATCTTAACAATCCTTGTGCTCTATATCGAAATATTTCTATTCCGATCACATATGATGCCTCACCCATATCTTTCATTTCAAAGTTCTTAGAGAGATACTTCTTTATATCATGTAACATGCCCATGTCATTTGCAGCAAGCAAAATATCATCAACATATAAGACTAAAATCACAAACTTGCTCCCACTAACTTTAATGTAGATACATCGATCAACGATGACTTCTACAAAACCGTATGACAAGATGATATCATTAAACTTTAAATACCATTGTCTAGAAGCTTGTTTTAGTCCATATATCGACTTTCTCAGCTTACATACCATATGTTCTTTTCCTGTGACCACGAAACCTTCAGGTTGGTCCATATATACTTCTTCCTCAAGTTCTCCATTTAGAAAGGCGGTTTTCACATCCATCTGGTGAAGCTCTAGATCATAATGAGCCACCAAAGCCAAAACAATTCTTAGAGAATCCTTCTTTGAAACTGGAGAAAAGGTCTCTTTATAGTCAATACCATCTTTTTGGGTGAAACCTTTAGCAACAAGACGAGCCTTGTATCTTTCAATGTTACCTTTCGAGTCGCGTTTGGTCTTAAAGACCCATTTAGAACCAATGGTTTTGAAACCGTTAGGCAACTCTACTAAGTCCCATACATTGTTATCACCCATAGATTTTATTTCTTCTTTCGAGGCAATTAACCATTTTTCAGAATTGTCACTTTTCATGGCTTTTTGAAATGAGCACGGATCTTCATCAATGCTTAAGTCACATTCACTTTCAATAGCATAAACCACATAGTCATTTGAAATAGCAGATCTTCTTTCTCTTCCAGATCGCCTTAAAGGTTCTTGTGGTATACTATTCTCTTCTTGAATTGTAACCGGTTCATTAATTGTATTTTCTACTAGTGGGGTTGACACATCATTATGTTGTTCTATTGCGTCATTTAACTGTGATGGAACAATAGGAACAACAACCTCAGGTGCAACGATAGGTGAAGGAACATCAACATGGACTTCCTGAATGTCCACTTTTCGTGGTTCACCACTCCCACTAGTTTCACCATTTTCAATGAACCTAGCATTACCGGTCTCCACTATTCTCGTACTATGGTTAGGACAATAAAATATATACCTCTTTGATTTTTCAGGATAACCAATGAAAAATCCACTGATAGTCCTAAAATCAAGTTTCTTTTCATGTGGGTTATACAACCTTACTTCTGCTGGACAACCCCAAACACGTAGATGTCTTAAACTAGGTTTCCTTCCCGTCCATAGTTCATAAGGAGTCTTAGGAACAGCCTTGCTAGGAACCCGGTTCAGCAAATACGTTGCAGTTTTTAATGCATATACCCACAACGAAAAGGGTAAAGAGCAATTACTTAACATGCTCCTAACCATATCCATTAAAGTACGATTCCGCCTCTCAGCTACACCATTCTGCTGAGGAGTACCAGGCATTGTATATTGTGCACAAATACCTTTACTTTCAAGTAACTTTGCAAATGGACCTGGACATTGTCCATTTTCGTTGAATTTTCCATAAAACTCACCACCTCTATCAGATCTCACAATTTTTACCTTTTTATCTAACTGACTTTCCACCTCGTCAATGAACACCTCTAGGACATTCACAGATTTGGACTTTTCATGCAATAGATATGTATATCCATAACGTGAGTAATCATCGATGAAGGTGATAAAGTATTTTTCACCACTCCAAGAAGGAGCATCTAAAGGGCCACAAATATCGGTATGTATTAACTCAATAAGCTGAGTGCTTCTTGTGGCTGATTTCTTTGTTATGTGTTTAGTCTGCTTTCCTTTAATGCAATCTACACATACATTTAGATCACCAAAATCCAATGCAAGAAGAATTTCATTCTTTACCAACCTCATAATTCTTTCTTTGGAAATATGACCTAATCTTTGATGCCACAATAAAGCAGAATTTTCATTTGATGCACTATGTTTAATGCCTCGACTTTCAATATTAAATAGGGATTCGGAAAATTTTGCATCAAGATTGAATTTATAAAGTGAATCAAACAAAGTAACACTACCATAAAAGTAATCATTTCGGTACAAAGAGAAAACACCATGTCCAATCTTAAAAACAAATCCTAAATTATCCAGTCTACTAACGGAAACAAGATTTCTAGCACATTCAGGTACATAGAGACATCCTTCAAGATCTACATGACATCGAGTGTCTAAAATCAATCTATAAGTCCCAATGCCTTCAATTCGTGCCTTCATCCTGTTCCCCATGAATAAGTATTGTTCAGTTCCTCTTATGGGCTGGATCGAACTGAATCCCTGTTTAATATGAGACACATGAGTAGGAGCACCAGAATCTAACCACCAAGTATTATTAGGCACTTCTATAAGGTTCAATTCAGAGCAAACAAAACTATGATGTTTACCTTTCTTGTCGAACCAGGCCTTTCGTTTTAGACAATCTTTCTTGAAATGTCCCGTTTTCTTGCAAAAGAAACATTTCATCTCTTTATGGATTTTGCTTTCAGGTCCTTTCACAAAAGCTTTATCCTTCCTTTTGTCCTTTTTACTCGGTTTTGCCTTATAGCTTCTAGAACTTCCAAGACCTACGAGATTCGCAACTTGGTCCTTCATTTTCTTTAATCTCCCTTCCTCTTGAACCAACATAGCCTTTAGTTCTTTAAAATTCCATTTATCTTTAATGGTGTTGTAGTTCACCTGGAATTGGCTAAATTCAAAAGGTAGGGAGTTCATAATGAATTGGACCAAAAACTGTTCATGAACCTCCATTCCCATGGATGTTAACTTTGCTGCCAAGTTAGACATGTGCGTGACATGATCATGGATTGGTTGAGACTAGTCAAACTTTTTTGTAGTTAGCTCACTCATTAGACTTCCTACAATCGACTTATCAGCCAAATCCGATTGTGAACACTCCTTAATTTTCTGTATGAAATCCCTTGCTTTCTGTGTCTTAGGCATAGATGGCTTAATACTTTCCGTCATCATCATCCTCATAAGGTTCAAACTCAGCCTGTTAGATCGCTCCCAAGTCTCATACCGAGTCTTTTCAGTTTGGGAGCTATCATCTGTAATGGCTGAGGGTTCCTCATCCGTTAGGATTGCAAGATCGAGTGCCATAATACCCAGTGTGAACCGGATATGTTCTGACCACTCTCCATAATTGAGCCCATTAAACTTTACGACAGAATTAGCGGATGCATACAAATTTGATGAAGCTGCAAAATATTTATACATACTTACTCATTATTACTTTGAGACTTTATTACAAATTCAAAGACCTAATCATAAACTTATAAAACATGTATTCAAGTAACCTTTGGGTAATACTTTAAATACAAACACTTTTAGCGATGTTAAATTTATTCTTTAACAATTAATCATATCATATAAAATCAAATAATTATGATACCTTTGGGTATACATAATATCGGCTATAGTGAAATGATTAATTCTTTTCATATTAATAACTATATCATATGATCTACCTTTGGGCAATCTCCTAAAATATAGATATTAAAACAATTGATCAATTAAAACTTTAATGTCATTTATAACATCACTTTAATCATGATCAATTGATAAACTTTACTATTTTAATATTTATATCTATTATAACAAGGTCACTTTGGTGACTAACATGTCATATAAAATATAAACATTAAAATTTTAATAGATAAAGTATCTTTATATTGTATTAACATTTCAAAATACAATTAACCATATGTATTAAACCAGCGGAAACTTTATTGTACACTTATATATATATAAGTTTTTTTTATATACATAAGCAAATTTATTTAATCAAATATATATATATATATATATTCTATTTTTTTTATTTTTATTTTATTCCACATATTTTATGATTTTATCTTAATCAATGAATGTCATTTATTATGACTCATAAAAAAAATCAGTTCTCATAATATGCACCTATTTAATTAATAATAATTTTTTATTGCCTTTATGATCATGAATTAATGCAAACAACAAACCATTTAAAATTATTAAATAAATAGATAAAAACTTTTAGTATGCGAAAATTTTCATGCCCGTTTCATGCACTTTATTTTTTTTTTTCTCTACCATTTATTATTTTGATCAAAAAATAACTTCATCAATGTCTTGTAACCGATCATTAATTCTCTTAAAGATGACCATAATTAGGTTTCTTAATATTACTACCCATTTGTGTTTCCATTCTTCATTTCGATATATCATTAAATTTTTTTTTATGAATATTAAATGATAGTTACAAAATACTAAGACAATCGGCTTAACACCAAGACTTAATCCACACTATTTTCATCATGAAAATCAATCACTAATTTTATGGTAAATTAAAACAAATCTAGTTTTGCTCTGATACCAATTGATAAATTTATTTTCAATGATTTCAATTATGAAATCTTAATCCCAAGAACATGTAGATTTGATTTAATTCAACCCTAATATTTTTTTAGTAAAAGAAACTACTAACCTTGATCCATGAGGAATTAGACAAAATGATTTTCTCCTCCTTTAACCTTTCTCTTTAATGATCTCTTTGATGGATAAAAAATCAATGCTTTAATTCTTTACTTTTGTTTTTTTCTTTAAGTGGCGATTTCTTTTTTGTTTTTTTTAAGTGAGTAGTTATAAAACTTAATCTATTAAAAGAGAAGTTACGAATATGAGAAGAAAAAACTGCCACACTTTTATTAACCACCACACATCTACACTAGTACCTTTTCATCTATTAATTAATTGGTTATTAATTAACCATCTTATATATAATGAATACATATATATATATATATATATACTAACAAATAGAAAGGTGTTTATACAATTTAATTAGGTAAAGGAGGAGAGTTATCAATACACCCAAATTCTAATGTCGTTATCCGAAACCGATCCATCACGGTGCCGTCTTTTATATTAGAATTATAAACATTAATACGAACTTGATCCGTATAATTAAATCGAAAGACACATAGGTCACATATAAGAATATGTAAATATTCTTACATTTGTATTTTCAATAACATGTTCAATAAACTCAAAGAAACTAAGAATTTATTTCTCTTGAAGTGAAGATCTAAAGAAGCCTATCGATATGTTAGAATATAAGAAAAGGAAAACGAAAATTGAAGAGAAATGTCGTTCAAGTCGATAGATTAAATTTATAGTGTGTTGCATATGTAGAAAATAAGGATATTACTAGAAACCAAAGAATTGTCCACCATATCACTGAAAAGAGTCACTTTGTCATGACTTAAGGGAACTCCCTCGATGCAATTGTAGTCACAAAATCGGAAGTACATTTTTCGTTAGATTAAACTGATCTTGATGAGAGGATCTTATATACTAGATATTATTAGAAAAGTGTTAATGTGAATCTCATTCGTGGATGACAACTTACAGAAAAGTGTTATTTTTGAACAAAAGATTAAAGAATATCGTGGAATAGAAAAGAATCGTGAGACCAATAAAAAAACAAATAAACAGAGAAGTGAAATGTTTTTTACACTAAAAAATTTAGTTGTATAAGTTCTATAAAGATAAAGGGATTATAAAACAGCTTTATTGCATTTACACTAGATTTGGATTTTCGAAGTAAATTGAATAAACCGAACTGGCCGAACCAAAAATTTTAGTTTTTGGTTTTATTTTAATTATATTTATTAAACTGATAGGATAAATAACTAATTTTACTTGGTTTACACTTCCATTCGGTTCAAAAGTATAAAACTGATCGGTTTTTAAAAACCAAAAATCGCAACATTTTATAAGTTCTACACCCTAATTTTTGGGCAAAAATTTTGCAATACTTCTTCTCCCTTCGACAACCTTTCCACTCCCTGCGACAATCTTTCTGTACTATGCGGCAACCTTTTTGCGGCCTACGGCAACTTTTCTCTACTTATTCTCTTTCGTTTCTTTTTTTCTTATTTTTCTTTTTTGCTTCTTCTTTTCTTATTCTTCTCTTTCGATTCTTCTTTTATTCTTCTTTTCTTTCGATTCTTTTTTTCTGTTTTGGATTTCTCTTCTTCTGTTGTTTCTTCTGAAAAATCGACATTCAGGTTCTTGGCCCTACGAATGACGATGGTTCAATTTCATTAATTTATAGAGAGAGATTCGAAAATTTCACAGATGTTGAATTTTGAATTGAGTTTTGTTTGAGGCTTCGACTCTGGTATTTGTTTCTTAACTTAAGTTTTAGCATCGGATTTATCTTATCTTTTATCCTTTGATTTATTCAGCTTTTTTTATGTGATGTATTTTTGGGTTTGATATCATAGGATTCATGGCTTTTACATATGTATGGAAGTAAAAGCTGTGTAGTTGTTTATGTGATCTATAATTTTCAGTCAAACAAAGTAATTAACAACATTAATTTAATTAATTCATCTATAACTTTAAAATTAATTTATTTTATTAAAATTATTTGAAATTTCCTACAAAAAACGTACCCGGTGGTTATGTTGGGTTTAATTAATCTAGCTTTTACTAGATTGATTGAAGGAGTAGATCCTTACCATCATATTCTCGAAAAACGATAGAAAAGATTCTTGAACTGATTGTTGAATCTATGGTGATGGTGGTGTTTGTGACGGAAATGGGGTTGGGGTTGGAGTTTGTCCCCAAAACTATCTCCCTCATCGTGGACGCAATGATTCACTACTATTTCTCAGATGTTTTTTTTTCACGCAAAGAGTCAGCGTAGTTGTTATGTCTTTCAGCAATATATCCACAAAACAATACAAATTAATTAATTATTAAATCAGAAATATAATTTGCTTAATTTAATAAAAAATCGTACTTTATAAAAAATTTACTACTATTACTTGGATTGAAAATTGTTACTTTGAAATTTTTAGAAAAAAGCAAGAGAGAACTAGGAGAGATTTTAGAGATATTGCAATTTGAAAAATTTCTGCGTGTATAGTCTTGTGACCGTTGCTAATCCATTGCAGTTTAACTTCGGATTACCGATGCCTCATCGCTAATCCAACGTAATTTTTTTGGTTTTCTGTAGGCATCAAACACATTTGATTTAAATTATCGATGAATCAGTGACGAAACGAACATAAATTCGTTAGTACGTTTTAAATTTATAAGCGTCATAGTACGTGAAATCATTTAAAATTACGAGGGATTAATGACACATTCATTGCTGATCCATCATTATGTTAGTGACGAGTGCAACATTAATCCATCGTAATCTTGGTTTAAGGATAAGGTGATTGAAATATGCAACAAAATAACAGCGTTTGTGCACGTTATGACAAATTAGCGTCGAATCAAACACTATTACATAATTGGACGTGTTTGGGTCAGGGTAAGACGATTGAATATTGCGACGGAATAACGTGGCTTAGGGTTAGGGTAAGACGATTATCCTTTCCGATGGATTACCGATTTATGTCCCAGTCCGTCGCTATACTGTTGGCAATCCGTAGGTAAAACCAAGTTGAAATTCACGAAAATATATTACTTTTGCATGTTTAATGTGAATCCACAACATGTTTACATGTTCCAATTTGCTCTTATGATATGAGAGCACATTACAAATTCAGTTTCGGTTACTATGTTATTGAGAAAAAACAATGATATAAGAAGAACAAATTTTAACACAAATCATTGATACTACATAAAGAGCCATCAGATAGCTCATCAGACTTACTTTCATTGAACTTGACCACCGCATCTTCTTTTATATCGTCAAGAAGATCTTCAAACTGACATTTTTGTGGAACAATAAGAAAAAAATTCGGTAGTTGTCGCAATAAGAGTTGAAATATCACAACATGTAGCTTGTTGAAGAAGTTTTTCAAGTCCAACTATCTGATCTCTTGGTGCAACATTTTTTACCGGAAACCACTTTACGCCAATTTTACTCATTCGAAAGTACATAATGAAACTAACTTATTCTGTTTGAGATGCAAAAATGTACAACTCAAATTTGTTTTAACGTTTTAATGCAGTGACATCTACAATTCCATTGTTTTTTATTCGGACACCACAGTCAACTGTTAGATCAAACCTGTCATATTTGTATATGCATATACATATGTTATATTGATATTATGATTGCTGGTAATGTTTAACCTTCAAGAACCTAAGTAAGACTGATAGTAGGATACGTGGTGTGCTACTATGAAAGAGGGCGTACAGTTTTTTATGAAGAAAAAGTTAATTTGGGGATATTGAAGATAAAATTCGGAATTTCATGAGTTATGTATAAATGAACCAATGTTAGTTTTACCGAAAGAGAAAACGATTTACACAGAGATATCTTTTTGTTTTCACCGAGGTGGTGATGAGAAAAAAGCCAAGTGTGTGAAACACATGATTAAACTTTAGGCAGAAAGAATAAAACCTAAAGAATAGCTGACGTGATATATGTCTACTGGAAAAATATCTTATAAGTCTTGAGCACGAAACAAATAACTCAACAAGTACAACAATATTGAGATTCCGTCAAAATAGGAGAACATAGGCAATTTAGGAATTCACATATATATGGATATTATGAGCTTCTAGGATGACAATTAACAAAGAATATAAAAAACGGTGAGTAAAGAAATAGCGTATGCAACTTTTGTTGTACAAGTGATAACAGATAGATTGAAAATTATTAAGTGATAAGTTTTTATGATGTCGTGTAAATTTGATTAGAAAAATTGTAAAAATTTTGTTTAAAATATTTCTAATAAAGTTATACGAGTACTTTTACAAGTGTTAATTCATTCTCTATATTTTATATTTTTTATTTGGTATCAGAATGGTTTACCAACTATAGATATTAGATCTAATAACAGGTTGAGATCCTATTAAACAATATAGAGACACCTAAAAAAATCTATTTAATCCAAAAACTGTTTATGTTTGATGAAAACAACTTTGAACATTGGAAAACGTGTAGATAAAGATGTTTGGACATCAATGGAGATATGTTGGAAGTACAAACAATAATCAATGAAGAAGGAAAGGAGGTCCCAAAACTAAAGGAAAAATATGCCAAAGTTGACAGGGATGCATAAGAATTTAACTCAAAAATACTTACTGAAATTTTCTATGCAATTGATCTTGAGATATTTTTTGTTGGTGCAAGGATATGCAACAACTAATGATGCATGCACTACGAGACACATGAGTTTTGGCAACAAAGAGGTTGGTCACTAAACTATCGTCATAGAAGGTTAGTGATGGCATTGCGTCGAACACCAATTTGACGTTAAACCGTCGAAAATTCAATGTTAAGTTTTCGATGACAAAGAATCGTTGTTAAGTCGACGTAAGCAATCCTTGGGTAATGTGACGTACATTACGGCGATTCACCGATCAATTTGTGTCTTCGTAAAATTCATCGGTAATTCGACGAAAACTTACGAGGAATTAACGATGATATTAAGAATGGAACACATACTCGTTACACCATCGGTAATTTGACATTAAGTTACATCGGTTTTACATCGATACCTCGGGGTATGATATGGGTTCAAAGTCGTCACAATGTCGATGATAAGTGTCCATTGGTAATTCGTCGCTTTTTGCATCAGATTAGCGACTCCGATCAACGATAATCGTTTAGTATTTATTGACAAATTACCAACAAATTTTTAAATAAAGTATAAAATAATTATATTTTAAATTTTTTAAAATTTAAAAATTAATTGAAACAAATGCAATTTAATTTAAATCTAAAATTAAAATTAAAATTAAATGTTTTACAAATGAAAATTTGAAAAATAATTTGAAACCTAGTTTTCACCGAAATCTTGTGGATCATCAACTAATTCCGCGTTTGTTGCCTCTATGACTGTCCTCGATAATCATTTGTTCCGCTATCCGATCAGTAATTTTGTTGCTCGATTCACCGGACTGGTTTCGATGCTGTAACGCATGCGATAAAACGGGATTGTCCACCACTATGAGATCGAATAGATGATCATAATCTTAGATGCGATGGGCATGTCTCGCCAATGTAGCCCACAAATCAGTGATCTCGGTGTTTGCAGTTTCTAAATTGGTTGTGTAGCTGAATTGGATCTTCCTATGGTATCGGTGGAGAGATAGAGCAAACAGCTGAGACATCGATGATGGATCCGACACCTAAAACTCGTCCTTTTTTCTTTGGGGCATCCTACATATTTACTTTTAAAAATATAAATTATATATAAATTAAAAACCGATAAATAATAAATTTAATTTAAAAACTTGAAACACATAGATTTTTAAATATCTGGTCAATTTTTAGAGTTGTCAAACCTCCATATTGGATCGAACTTTCACCTAGTGATTTTGAATACCTTCGAGTTTGGCGTTTGAAGACATTTTTGGTTACCTTGTTGTATATCCTCTCATAACGAGGATACACAAAGGTGTTGTTCTCTCTTTTGTGGGTTGCCTAAAAAACCATTATTCACGGTGAGAATTCTCTCCCGGAGATCTAAGTTAAAAAATTGAAATTTTTTAAAATTAATTAATTTCATATGCTAAATAATTTATTTATAAACAATTAAACAAATTCATAAATAATTAATGTAAAATTACCATGTGGAGTCACCTTTCTGCAATTTCATAGGAAAGGTTTGTGGTATATTTGACTTTAATGTAAAATAATTAATTAATGTAAAATTAATAAATAAAAATTGGTTTGTGGTATATTTGACTTTAGACCTTGCGCCGGTTCATAGGAAAAATGTTGATCTTTATAGCTGTTGATTTCTGTGTGTAATTCTTTCGATAGCTTTTTTACTTGGAAAGCAAACAAGTTAGAAATCTATTTGTGTAAAATTATTAATAAGTTGAAAATATTTAAAGTTTTAAATTAATATATATATATATATATATATATATGCATATTTCTTTTCACCTTTCACATGGCTGCAGTTCTTCAAAATTCAACAGAATATACGTTTATGTGCTATTGTATAATCTTCTTCATTGCCCCCACCAAGTTTCCCTCTGTTTCGCATTTAATTGACCAATAGAGGAGAAAACGTTTGGGGAACCTTCTATTTCATATGTTGTTGTCACACCACCGTCATCATAACGTGAGTCTCTTTTGTGTATGAACTTTAGGAGCTGAATAATATGACGTGAAGTGGAAAGTTTATTTGATTAAACCCCGACAACAATGGAGCCTTCAACTCGTGTTAGGTTATTCGCCTTCTCCTTGAGATGTTTCATGAAAAGATCAAAGGGATACATTCACCAGATATGGACCAGGCCGCCAAAAGTCATTTCGTGTGGTAGATGAATGGAGAGATGTTCCATAATATCAAAAACTGCTGCATGAAAGATCTTTTTCAAGTTGCATAACAAAACATGATATTGACCTTGAGTTATTCTAATCCATCTTTTGTCAAAATGCGCGATCACGGTAAAGTACTTCAATTCTTACAATATATGTCGAGAAGATAGTTATCCATATGAATTATCCCTATAAATTAAAATAAATCTATTTAAGTAATGCTATTATTAATAAAAATTTCATATGTAACTATGAATGCTTCGTGCACATCCGATGCAATAACTATGGAAAAAGCAAAAGGAATTAGTTGTTAAATAAATACATGATAGCCATGTCTTTTCATTCTTGAAATTTTTTGCTAATGCCCCACTTTTTTAGACAAATTGGAATCGTATTCATCAGAAAACTTAACGCCAGACGCAACCTAATTGAATAAGGTTGTTCTTCCTTCTTCCCTTAACCTAAAATCAGTATTCGTGTTTTACCATTGCTTATTAGATGCAATTCACTTCTCGAACATATTTCATGCAAGTCTTTTGTCCTCCGCTACATGCTCAACACTATATGCATGATGTTTTCAAAAAAGTTTTTCTCAATATGCATGACATCAAATTTTTACTAAGTATATGATCTTTTCAAAGCTCCCAAAAGATAATTTTCTTATGTCATTTATGATTTTCATGGTATCCATGTGACATAATAGTTAGAATGTATGAATTACCTCCATGCTTGATTGTTTCTTGTGCACCATAGTGCTCAATTTGTGCTCATATCTCTTTTCCTGAAAGGTACACTAGTAGGGTGATGAAGTCATGAGCCCAAGCTCTGGGCGATGGGCCGGTCCAAGTGACCCGAGGAGCACAGAGTCGGCCAAGCACGTGCAAAAGACACATGTGTGTATTTCCATGATTTCAAGCCTAATCAAGAAGTGGGCAGAAAATACCGGATCTGGCCTACAGAAGACACGTGGAAACATGTAGCTCACCCCAATCAGGCTGGACCAAATTATGCACCATTCATCAATTTGATGTTGCCAGAATTTACCATATTTGAAACTGTTCTTATATGAAAGTCTCAAAATATTTCTTTGGCGACCAGAATATGTTTTGGTACCTTTAGGAAATCTCTTACATACTTCTGCAAGCCATACATGCCTTAGATCAGATGGGTTCATTCGTGCCTTCAATAGACTATATTGAAGCTATTTATGGCAAGTGTAATGGTCAACCGATTTAATCAACTGCAAAACAAAACATCAAGGAGAGATTTTAAGCCTCTTAAGAAGGCCAAAATCAACATTTCGTGTACCAAACATCATAGAATCAAACGGATCCATTTTCTCCTAGACTTTCCATATTTGAGGCCTAGAGCATTTAAGCACCAATAGTTCTCTACTCAAGGTTTCTCCATGTTGGACGCTTGTTTAATGCATCTTGACATCCCATTGAGGCTCTACTTCTTGTCCAAGTTATCAAGATATAAAATATTAACTACTTTCCATTATTGACCGAGCATTCAAAACTCCAACGGCCATATTCCTTAAGTGTATGCGCCTCCTTTGTTTTGTTCCTTCACAGAAATTTTGTAAGAGAACTATATAAAGTTTATTAGACCATTATAATGATACAACACAATATATAAAATATTTTATTTAGAAACTTTCGAGTTTGTTCATCACAAAGTGAGTTCTTTCACTTTTTTCATAGTGAGTTTAGTGTGTGAAGCCCTCTTCTCTTGTGCGGCCACGAATAGTTAGTTTGAGAAATTCAAAATCCACTAGTTCACCCTTTTATCATGTGATTCAGTAAAAATTCCCTCCTTTTAGTTTCCTTGCGCGTTTAAGCCAAGAAAGACTCTCGGTCTTGCGAGTCGTGGTTGTACTGGTTTTAGAATTGAGATTTAATCTTACACAATGTGGAAACACGAACAACATCATTCTTCCTAAATAGACACTTGTTTTCTGATATGATTGATTCATTGGTAGAATTTGATGGTGAAAATGGAACCAACATCTTCTTCAACGTGTTAGTTGAAACCGTCCACGCATTCTACAACCAGATAGCATTCCATAAGTAGGAAAGTCGCTTATAGTCCACATCAGAACTGCATGCATGGTGAATTTTTTTTGGTTGAACAATCATACGCTTGAACCCCATTATACCAAAATTATTTCAACTCATGTATTAGCAGCTATAAGAACACGTCAGGATACCGATTAGGATGCTTAGGACTAGGAACTAAGACCCTAGGGAAAAAAATTCTCTTTGCACGCGCATATCAGTAGAAAAGTTATACAGAGTTATGATGATTATCCACAATGAATATTGCCTCCTAGACATACCAAAAGGACTAACCCATTAATGCACAAGCCAAGTAACACATTTCTAATTTGTTTACCAAATTTGGTGGGCACTTTGTTGAAGTGCTTCCATGCCATTTTATTAGACAAATGAATGACATTTCCATCTTGCTGTAAAAGTTCAACATGCTATCTCATCGATGCACCTGCCATCTCATATTGGCACATACGATTCAACCTAACAGTTATAGGAAGGTATGACATCTATTAATACGGTACTTTAGTCTGGATAGTACGTTGCGGCTTATACCGCTATTTCTGGCAGAATCTACATTCCTGCAAGTTGTCTTTCCAAAAATTTTATACAATTGTCAACGCAAATATCTATCCTCTTAGATGGTTAACCAATACTGAAATCTAGGTTTTGTATCTCATAATTTATTCATCAATTGAATTATCCTCTGGCAAATATACTTTAATCAACTCAGCCCAATCACCCTTGCAAATTTCAGACAAATTAATTTTAATAAGTTTTAATGTTCATCATACTAGCAGCCAATGAAAATTTTCATTTTCCTTCTCTACGACCATTGTTGATTGGTTGGTTTGCTCTGTGCAACATAACATAGAATCTCTTTGCATATACATTAGGTTCTTTTATATAATCACTAACAGTTTCATGAAATGCATCACTAACCATGTCATGAATGTTCTTCTCCATATTCCTCATGACTCAAATTTTGTTGTTGATTATAAATGTTACTAGGCGTATTACCCATACACTATTACCCATTATCATGATTGCCAACCTTCAACATATTGAAACCAAACATAATAATGTGGTGTAAATCCACAATTCAGTAAATGTTTCCACAATGTGTCAATAAAAATAAATTTCTTATTCATGCAGTTCCAGCATGGGCAGAATATCTCACAGGTTTCCAAAATTAATGGTACATTTCTCGCTTGAGGCATGAATATCTCTAGTGCATCGTAGAATTGTTTTGACACTGACCCCTCTGCATCTTTATGCATGTACATTGATGGGAGTAAGTCTTATCCCTAATACAACTCCAAATGTAGAGGAATCAAAGAAGTAGTTCGGGTATCAAATCAACACTCAATAAAAATACATGAAACACTTAAATCTAAACAATTTTTTGTTGAATTTTTGGTTGTTGTTGGTTTTATGATTTCTAATTGCAAAGGAAATAAAACGAAAATTTAATTGGATGATATAACATATAGGCGAGGGGTAAGACAACCAACTCAGAGTGATTATCTGCTAACTAACGATGCTTACATGCACAATCAAATGCATTCCTAAGACATAAAACACTTTCCATTAGACTAATCCACTCGTGTCAATAACTTATTTACTAGTCTATTAATTAATCAAATCTTGAAATCAATTGGCTAGTATTCCTTTAGTTCAAGTCTATCTTAGTATAATAATCCCCTTAAACATCAGCTGTCGCTGGTCAAAATGTAAAACACATGATTAGGCTTTACCTAAAATTTTTTCGAACACCTCTCAAACGAAAAATATCATAAGCGTGAGAACTGATTAGTTACTTCAATCTTTGCATTAAGCACATTCTAACCATGAGGAATTATAATATAATTAGTCTAACTATCATTAATCAACATCAAATCACCCTAATCTACTTAACCCTCAATCCCTATAGGATACTACTAACTCATGCCATTTGCAAAAACAAAAACAATTAAAGATGCAAGGCAGAACATAATTAAGAGATTTAAATAGAGAATTCAGTGTGTTGATGGCATGTGCCAACGTTCTGTGTGATCGGCTGATGGACTGATTGCGAGAACTCCAGGAAAATGAGCATGTCTGGTGGGTCGGGTGATATGCCGGTGTGATCAACCGATGGGCTGATCACTCCAACTCCAGGGAATTGGCCAGCTCGCATGGGCCATCGACCAGGGGGCCGATGGGAAACCCACCTATGGTCGTTTCTTCCTTATTCAATCTAGCCTTTACCTACTGCCAAGCTCCAACATCTCCTTTGTCGTATTGTACCTGAAATGACTAGAGAAAACATGCGAATATGCAAAATATACGTACTAGACCTTAACATGTATGCTATATGAGAATGAATGCCAAAGAATGAGAAAAAGATTTAAATGCTTTTGAATGTAAGTAAAATGGTGTTGAAGTGCAGGGTGTTATAATGCAAAACCCGTGATAATCAACTCCTCAAGCTTGATTTTTACTCGTCTTTGAGGAAAACAAGTTAAAACAAACCAAAAAGAGGTTTATAAGCTGGACCTCCTAAGAAAAAGTATGCACAAAGATCTAATTCCAAATTCTTTATCCAAAAGTATTATGATGCTTGAATCAAACCTAATTCATAGTAGTTTCTCAGACATGCCACAACGTCAAGCTCAAGTGATTCCATGCACAATCAATTCCCCTCACTTCTTAACATTCAGTTAAGCATATATGTTAACTTTACAATGCATCAACCAATACAAGTTCATTTGGCTTGGGAAAAATGGTCTCAAAGGTGAGATGAGGCGGTTCAATTAAGCAAAAGTGTTCTCTCAAAAGGAATGACAACTTTACAAAATACTAAGACTTAAGAACAATGATGCATACAAGGAAAGGCTTTCATATAGTCATGCCCTAGTACTTGTAATCTTATTTTAAACCAAAATCATTCCCATCCTAAGAAACTTCTATCATTTCAACGCATTCTTTATCCTATACTCACCCTTCTCTCACTGTGAATCTCTATTTGAAGTACTTGGGGAAACAAACAAATTAGAACACATGACAATTACTCTATCTTTTCTAGCTCTTTTCCTTTTTTCTCCTTAAAATGTAGGCATTTGCTTTACTTACACATTTAGAGGAATTTAACTTCAACACATAGAGCTAACTTTTCAAAAATTTCAAACTGACTCACGCCCCTTTCTTATGCACAATTCCCAGACATTTCGTTTTTGGGTTCTTCTCATTCCTTTTCCCTCATTTTCTTTTCATATCACAACCCAAACAACATAACTACCACACCCAAATCATATCCTATGCTAAACATGTGGTGTGAGGCTAGTATCTACATGAAAATAGTAACCTTCTCGTTCTCAAATCCAACATGATTTGTTTGAAGGAAAACGCCTCACAAAGTGTTTACAAACAAGAGTAATGTTGGCTTCAAGGAAAGGTTTGGTTTAGGGAGCGGTATAACGGTCTCAAAGAGAGGGATCCGACCATTCGGGTTAGCAAAGGGTGGTAAAAAGATGAATGAAAATATGAATGTGTATATTGGTAACCATGAACAAGGTCTAAGATAGATGAAAAGCAAGATAATTTCAAGTCCAATTCAGGTTCAAATTTATGGAGTTAGGTTCAAATCAAACACATTTCAAGACAAGAAAATGATCTACCAAGTTGGTTGTGGTATAATGTAAAATTTCCCAAGTTTTGAAATGGTGCAAGCATCATAGTACTCTTACAAAGGATTTACAATCCTAGACCTATGCATATGCAAATGCAACCTACATGCATATGCAAATACAACTACATGGATTTTCGTTTTTGAAATTTTTTTTTGTGTGTTTTTCTTAAGCAGTAGTATATGTTCAATGCAAATGATGCAAATTTGACTGTTAGTATCCTCTCCCCCAGAATTATCACACATCGCCTCGGTGAGAAAATAAATACGAAATAGACCTCAATGAAGAAGGAATCAAAACAAAGAAAAATGAAAATGCGCGTGATTAGTACCACTTTATTGGTGGAGACGAAGTATGGAAAACAGAATACATGTGCGCAATAGTCAGGCCGCGATTGGCTGGTGGGATCGGTCAATGAGCTCATCATAGGATGCTCCAAAAAATTGTGAACTTTTTCCTGTCATGCGATCGTCATGGGTAATCAGCTGATGGGTCAATCACCTAGAACTCCATAAAGTTGGGCGATCTGCCCTTCACGCCATCCGAACCAACCGATATCTCCCATAAATCAGGGAGGTTACCATTTCCTCCTTACCACCCGATCGACCAATAGCATCGGCCAATGGGCTGATCACAGACTCTAGCAATGGTACTTGCTTTGCTTTAGCTCGTTCTTTTTCCTCTTGTTTGTACCTTGACATTTTTAGGCTTGAAATGTAGATCACTCGGTCGCAACCTTAGCTCCAATTTTTCTACTTCAAGCTCACCCAAATTGTCATTCTCACTAGACTGCCTATTGTTATTGTCTTCCTTTCCCACAATATCTTCATCTTTGGTCAACTTCAATGCTTCCTTATTAATAGCATCTAAATCTCCAAAGATTTCAATAAGAATACCTATATTTCCGATTGGTGTGAAGTTTTATACATAATACAACTCCAAGTGCAGAATAATCAAAATAGTTGTTCGGATATCGAATCAACAAGAAAGAAAGAATAGAATACTAAGAATGCATGAAATACCTAAATTTAAGAAAATTATTGGGTTTTGGGTTGGTTTTTAATTGTCTAATTTGTAAAAGAAAGAGAATGAGAAGTTTAATTCAATGATAAAAGCATATGGACGATGGGAAAGGTAATCGACTCGAGGAGATTATCCATTAACTAACAATGCTACATGCTCAATCAAGTTCATTCTTAAAACTTAGAACACTTTCTACTAGACTAATCCACTCTCGTGGCAGTAGCCCATTTACTAATATATTGATTAATCAAATCTTGTGAATCATAATCAATTGGCTATAATCTTTAAGTTCAATTCTATCTTAGTCTACCAATCACCTTAAACATCAGCTCAGCATGTAAAAATCACGATTAATTTTACGGATTTTTTCTAACATCTCTCGGGCACAAAATATCATATGACTAAGAACTGATTAGCTACTTCAATCCTAGCACTAAGCATATCATAATCATGAGGAATTATAATATAATACAACTTAATCAGCTTTGATCAACATCTAATCCTCAAATCTACCTTACTCAAAATCCATAAAGGGAACTACTCACACATGGTAGTTGCAGTAACAAAAACAGTTAAATACACAAAGCAAAATATAAGTAAGAGATAGGGATAGAATTTTCTTTTGTAGAATTGATAAAAATCTCAAGAAAAAGTCTCATAAGTTGCAATATAGAATGAAAATCTTTTCAAATAAAACTTAGGTCATTTTTGGGACCTAAGAGGTTTTACAGTCTCCCAAAAATAACCGGATCAAACCCGGGAAAAACTGTACGAAAATAAATGAAAATGGTCGGGTGGACGTTCAAACAGCTGGCGGGATCGGCCGGCGGGCTGATTGTTGGGCGACCAGGTGGGGATGCAGGACTATCTGCACGGACGTCTAGTGGGATCAGCCTATGGGCCGATTGTTGGGACTCCATGGATATGGGCATGTGTGGGTGGTCGGGTGAGTGGTCAGTGCGATCGGCCAACGTGCTGATCGCTAGAATTCCAGGGATTCGGGCACGCACGGATGGTCGAGCGAGGGGCTGGTGCGATTTTTCAAGGATCGGGTGATTTCCAGTATCTGTGTACGATTGCAAAGAGTGGATATAAATTAGCTAAAATGCCTATGAAGGAAAGAAAAATGGTGGTAAAATGCAAGGTGAAACCATTCAGAAACCAAGATTATCAACTCCCGGGAGTTGTCTTTTACTCGTCCTCGAGGAAAACAAGAAAAGAACCGAAGAAGAGGTTTCAAAACCAGATCTCTTAGCCAAAAGTATGTACACATACTTAATTCCAATATCCTTAACCAAAAGGATTATGTTGCCTCAATAAGACCTACTTCACAATAATCTCTCACATATGCCACATTGTAAAGCTCAAGTCATGCCATGCGCAATCAAATCTCCATCTCCTAACATTCAATTAAGCACATAGGTGAACTTTACAATGCATCAATCAAGATAAGTTCATTTGGCTTAAGAGAAATAGTTTTAAACGTGAGATAAGGTAGTTTAACCAAACACAAATGTTCTCTCAAAATGAATGAAACTTTCACCAATTATAAAGAGTCAAGAACAATTATACATACAAGGTAAGACTTTACCCATGCCCTAGTACCTCAAGTCAACACTAAGCCCAAATCAATCCTATCCTAAGAGAATGCTATCCTTTTAAGGCATTTCGCCTTGATTAACTTTTTTCTCACTTTGAACCTCTCTTTTAGGTAATTGGGGGAACATCAACTTAGGCATACGAGAATCACACTTCTGTTCTAACTTTTTTCATCTTTTCTCCTCTACCATTTCATGAATGATCTATGTTTTTTCTCTTTTAAACACTTGGAGGAACTAGACTTAGACATTTAGAGCTATCATTTTTAAATTTTCCAAACCGATTCTAAAGCCGTCCTTATGCGCAATCTCCAAGCAGTCCCTTTTTGAATTCCTCTCATCCTTTTTAGTCATTTTCTTTTCGACTCAAAACCTGAACATCCTAAGCTACCAACCCAAATCCAAGCCTATGCTAAGCTTGTGATGTGAAGATAGCATCTACATGAAAATCCTAGCCTTTTCGATCTCAAAACGGAACATATTTTGAAAATAAGCATTCAAGAAAAATGTCTCACATAATCATTCACACAAAAAAGTAAAGTTTCTTCAATGAAAGGTTTGATACAGCGAGTGGTGTAACCGTCCCAAGAAAAGGGATCCGGCCATTTGGATTAGAAAAGGCTGGTAAAATGATGAAAGAAAACCTGAATGTCTATATTGGTACCATGAATAAGTTCTAGGAAATATGCAAATCAAGATAGTTTCAAGTCCAATTCAAGTTCAAGTTCATGGAGTTAGGTTCATATCAAATACATTTCAAGACAAGAGAACAATCTACCAAGTTGGTTGTGACACAATTTCTCAAGTTTTGAAATTGTGCAAGCATCATAGTACTCTTACAAAGGGTTCCAATCCTAGACAAAAGTGTAACTTTACAAGATGATCTAATCATCGGTCCCTATGCTTATGTAAATGCAACCTATGTGCTCTAGACTCAATCCTAAACATATGAAATGAAAATGCAATCATATGGAGTTTTGTTTATGAATGTTTTTTTCAATTTTTTGATTTTTGTGTTTTTCTAATGCATAATTATATGTTCAATACAGATGATGTAAATGAGCCTGTTAGTTTCCTCTCCCCCGGACTTATCTCTCACTATCTTGGTGAGAATATATATATATGTATAAAAAACAGAGGTGAAAATAAAACAAAAATAAAAATAAATAGAGATGCAAGTGCGAGTGATCAGTACCTCTTTCTTGTCGGGAATGGTTTGCAGAAAGTAAAGTGCACATTCTTGGGGGTGTGATCGCCGGTGAGATTGGTTGATGAGCGGATCTTAGATGCTCCAGAAAGTAGCCAAATTTGGCTCATCATGCGATTGACCTTTGTGATCGGCCAACAGGGCGATCTCAAAAATTCCGAGAGGTGGTCTTTCATGCGATCGGCCAATTGGATCGGCAAACCGGCCAATCGCAGAACTTGCAAGAGGTTGGCCGATTTCGCCATCCTATGCGGTTAGCCATCGAGATTGGCTAACTGGCCAATTGAAAAACTTTCAGGAGATTCACCATGTCTTCCTCCCCTTGCGATCGGCCAATGGCATCGGCCAAAGGGGAAATTGTAGAGCTGGGAATAGTACTTGATTTGCCTTAACTCCTTCTTTATCCTCTTGTTTATACCTTGACATTTTAGGCTTGTAGTTTAGATCACTTTGTCGTGACCTTAGCTCCGATTTTTCTACTTTGAGCTCAACCAAATTGTCATTTTTAGAAAAATTACCATTGCTAGCGACTTCCTTCTGTATGATAACTTCATCTTTGTTCAACACCATTGCTTCTTTGTTCATATCCTCCAAATATCCAAGGCTTTCTGTAGAGAATACCATGCCTTTGATGGTGGTTTTTTTTGTTGTGCCCATGATGTTGAACTTGAGAGTAGAGGTTCCCAAGTTGAGGTCAATCATACATTTCTTCACATTAATAACAGCTCCTGCAGTAGCTAAGAATGGTCTTCCTAACATTTCTTCATCCATCTCGATCATAACATAATCCGTATGGATTATGGAGTTCCAACTTTCACCTATAGGTTTTCCATGAACCCGATGGGAAACTTCTTAGACCTATCTACCAAAACCAAATAGAAGCAAGCCTTCATGAAGTCTGCTAACCCTAGTGATACAAGCCTCGATTCAAGGCTTGGATGCGCGTGGGCTGTTTGTAGAAGATTAGGTGAGAAACTCAACCTTAGGCTTCTGGATGGGGGTTTTATGGTTGGTAAAAGATAGAAGGGTGAAGTGAACCACACGAGGGGTGATGAACCTCGTGATAAATCACAAACTTAGAGCTAGGAGGGCTGGTCTCAACTAGGTTCTAAGCGCACAAGCTTCTTTGAGAGAATAACTTGTAAAGAAAATTCGATCTTTATTAATTAGCAAAAAGGTTGTCGAACTACAATGCTGGAAGGAGCCTTATTAATATGCTCGACAGCTTGACCTTCTAGGGTCGACTCAAACAAAGAAAAGGAAAGTTTACAAAAGTGCACAAAAGGAAAAGATACAAAAGTGTATAACCGAAAAAGGACCTATTCCTAAAATGTTCTTGACTCAAAAATATAAAGCATCTAGATCCTACCCTGCAAAACAGAAAGAGGCATATATTCGAATTGAAACTTACCTTAACTTGCCTCACGGCCAAGAAATGGAAGGTGGCCGTCCTTGTGGCATGCACGCGCCTTGCTCCTAGTCTTCGACTTGGAGTAGGGTTAAAAATCTTTGGGCCCTGACCTCTCTTGCCACTAAAGCCCAAGTCTCTGATGTTCCTTGTGTTGTTGAGAAGCCTTTGGACTCTACTTTGCTCTTCTGGCCCATTGTCCTTAGCTGATCTTCCTCTAGGAGCTTGTCGACCCATAAGCTGAATTTGTGGAAGAGTGCCCTTGATCTGCTTCTTGTCATTGCTCCTTGAGGTACCACTGGTGTAGATACTTCTACTAGGTGCATGTCCTGGAGCTGGTAGCTCATTTGGTCCGAGTCCTCTTGTGTGGAAGTGGAAATGCGCGTGTACTCGGCTGGATCGGCTGTACCGGCTGGATTGTGCGCGGTACTGGCCGGGATGCCTTCAGGACAGGCCAAGTTGATCCCGGAGTTGGCGGCATCACCAGAGGGACCGGCGGTGTCATCCACGTCCCCACCAAGTGTGCCGGAAGCTTGGGCCTCTCCGCCGGCGATGCTGACCGGTCTGGTCCTATAGGTCGAGGGTCCGGCGGTACTGTCTGGTCCGGCAGACGTGCCAGATGGTCTTGCTGTCTCGGGCAAGCTTCCTGGTCGGCCAGTCTGGTCTCCTGGCTGGATGTACGACCTGATGTCCTCATCATTCCCTCCCTCTTCAGTAGGTTTTGTCCTCAAAACTGGTTCATCTGCATGGAAAGGGGCTAAGTCAGTAACATTGAACGTATTGGACACATTAAACTCACCTGGCAGCTCGATCCGGTAGGCGTTGTTGTTGATCCTCTCGAGCACTCTGAATGGTCCATCTCCTCTTGGTGCTAGCTTGGAACTCCTTAGGTTTGGGAACCTCTCCTTCCGGAGGTGTAGCCACACCCAATCGCCTGGTTGAAAGATCACCTCCTTTCTTCCCTTGTTGGCATGAGTCACGTACTGTCCGGTCCTCTTCTCCAAGTTTTCTGCTACCTTCTGGTGTAATCTCCTTATGAACTCTGCCTTGGATGCTCTGTTGAGGTTGGTCATCTCAGCTGGTGGTAGTGGTGTTTGCTCCAATGGGGTGAGAGGGTTGAAGCCGTATACCACTTCAAATGGTGTCTTCTTGGTTGCTGAGTGCACGGCTCGGTTGTAAGCGAACTCTATGAATGGCAGGCACTCCATCCAAGTCTTTAGGTTCTTCCCTAGTGTAGTTCTGAGAAGAGTTGATAGTGTCCTATTGACAACTTCAGTTTGGCCATCGGTTTGAGGATGGCAGGTGGTAGAGAAGAGTAGCTTCGTGCCTAGCTTTCTCCAAAGGGTCCTCCAGAAATGGCTGAGGAACTTGGTGTCCCTGTCTGATACGATGGTCCTTGGCACTCCATAAAGCCGTACTATCTCCCTGAAGAACAGCTCAGCTGTTTGTGTGGCATCATTGACATTGGCACATGGAATGAAGTGTGCCATCTTGGAGAATCTGTCCACCACTACAAAGATTGCATCTTTGTGGTTGATCTTGGGCAGACCTAGAACAAAGTCTATTGAGATGTCCACCCATGGATGTGTGGGTATGGGCAGTGGGAGATACAACCCATGAGGTTGCACTAGGGACTTTGCCTTCTTGCAAGTGATGCATCTTGCACAATGAGCTTCTACTGTCCTCTTGATGTGTAGCCAGTAGAAGTGCTCCTTGACCACTGCTAGAGTCTTGTCGACACCAAAGTGGCCCATGAGTCCTCCTCCATGAGCTTCTCGGATGATAAGCTCCCTTAATGATCCTTGTGGTATGCACAGCCTTCTTTCTCGGAACAAGAACCCCTCATGGATGTAGAACTTCCCATGACTCCCTGTGCCACACTCCTTGTAGCTCTCAGCAAAGTCAGGATCATCCTTGTATAGGTCCTTGATGTGCTCGAACCCTAGGACCTTTTCCTCCATGGTTGATATCAAGGCAAACCTCCTTGATAGTGCATCGGCTACCACATTATCTTTGCCCTTCTTGTACTTGTTGACGTACGGGAAGGTCTCAATGAACTCCATCCACCTGGCATGTCTCCTCTTGAGATTGGTTTGCCCTCTGAGGTGTTTGAGAGTCTCATGATCAGTGTGGATCACAAACTCCTTGGACAGCAAGTAATGCTGCCAAGTCTCCAATGCTCGGACAAGGGCATAAAGCTCCTTGTCAGAAGTGGGGTAGTTCAGTGAGGCACCACCTAGCTTCTCACTGAAGTATGCCACTGGTCTCCCTCCTTGGGTTAGCACTGCTCCTATGCCTATTCCAGAGGCATCACACTCCACTTCAAACGTCTTGTTGAAGTCGGGAAGGACTAGCACTGGTGCATGTGTAAGGGTGTCCTTCAAGGCCTGGAATGCCTTCTCCTGAGCTTCTCCCCAGCTGAATCCCACATTCTTCTTCACTACTGCCGTCAGTGGTGAGGCAATGCTGCTGAAGTTGGGCACGAATCTCCTATAGAAGCTGCCCAGTCCGTGGAAGCTCCTCACTTGGCTGATGTTGCCTGGTGTTGGCCATTCTTGTATGGCTCGAATCTTTTCCTCATCAACCTGTAGGCCCTGTGAACTTACAACAAAACCTAAAAAGACAAGCTTATCAGTACAAAAGGTGCACTTCTTGAGATTGGCATAAAGCTCTTCTTGTCGAATGGTTTTAAGTACCATCTCAAGATGTGTGAGGTGTTCCCGTAGGCACTTACTATAAACTAGTATATCATCAAAGTAAACTACCACAAACTTACTGATGTACACCCTGAGAACTTGGTTCATAAGGCGCATGAAGGTGCTTGGGGCATTAGTCAAGCCGAATGGCATGACTGTCCACTCGTAGAGCCCTTGCTTTGTCTTGAAAGCAGTCTTCCACTCATCACCTTCCTTCATTCTTACCTGGTGGTATCCACTTTTGAGGTCTATCTTGGAGAAGACCGTGGCTCCACTCAGCTCATCTAGCATGTCATCCAGTCGTGGTATTGGATGCCTGTACTTGACTGTGATGTTGTTGATTGCTCGGCTGTCCACGCACATGCGCCAAGTCTCATCCTTCTTGGGCACTAGTAGCACTGGTACGGCACATGGACTGAAGCTCTCTCGAACATATCCTTTCTCCAGGAGCTCCTTGACTTGCTTCTCAAGCTCCTTGGACTCCTCTGGACTCATCCGGTAGGCTGGTCGGTTGGGCAGGGCTGCTTCGGGCACTAGATCAATCTGGTGTTCTATGCCACACAAAGGAGGCAAGCCTGCTGGTATCTCCTCTGGAAATACATCCTGGAACTTGTTGAGGAGAGTTGCTACTTCAGGAGGTAGCTCTACCTGTCCCTGTTCTACACTCAAAACTTCTTTGAAGACCATTAGTAACATTAAATCCTTCGAGACTAAAGCTCTCCGGACATGGCTTGGTTGAATAAGAAAATTAGACTTGATAAGTTTCTTTTCCTTACTCATTTGGAGTTGTAGCTCGTGTACCTGGGCAGGTGTAAGAGGAGCTAGGCTGACCTTTCTCTTGTCATGCACGAAGGTGTAGAGATTGGTTCGGCCATCATGCCTGGTCTCTTTGTCAAACTGCCATGGTCTTCCTAGTAGAAGATGGCCAGCTTGCATGGGCACCACGTCACACACGACTTGATCCTGGTACTTGCCCACACTGAATGGTACAATGACTTCTTCATGGATCTTTAGCTCCATTTTGTCATCGAGCCATCTAAGTCTATATGGTCGAGGATGCCTTGTCTTCTCTAGACCTAGCTTATCAACCATATATGCACTAGCAACGTTAGTGCAAGAACCACCATCTATGATGAGGTTACATACCTTTCCCTTGATGGTGCAACGGCTGTGGAAGATGTTCTCCCTTTGGATGGTCTCTGAAGGATCCACCATTGCACTGAGGATACGCCTAGTGACCAGTACTTCCCCCACATCAGGGTACTCAATGTCACCATATTCTCTTTCTGGTTCATAGTCCTCTTCATCTTGGGACTCATATTCTCCTGCCTCCGTAATCAGCATGACTCGGTTGTTTGGGCACTCCCTTGAGATGTGTCCACGTCCCCTGCACTTCAAACAAGTTATGTCACGTGATCTTTGAGGGTTAGAAGACTTACCAGGCTCTCTCTGGTCACGGGTGGGTTCAGGAGGCTTGCTCTTGAACCTTGACTCGATCTCTATGCTTTTGCCTTTGTCCACATGCTTGGGCATGTTGCTTGGTGCCCAAGGTGTCTTAGGCTTGCTGCGGATGTCTTGGCTCTTACGCTTGATGTGCTGCTAAGCTTGCACAGATAGGTGGAACAAGTCTTTGAAGTCATTGTAGATTTGCCTTTCCACCTTGCGGCTGATCCTTTCTTGGAGTCCATCCAAGAATTGTGCCATCAATGCTTCTTCATCATCATTGAGCTCCAATCTGTTCCTTAGCTTCTCAAACTCTTCATAGTATTCTTCTACTGATTTGGTACCCTGCTTAAGAGTACGAAAACGACGTTGCAAATCTCTATGAAAGTAAGGTGGAACAAACCTTTGTCGCATGAGGTCTTTCATGTCGACCCATGAGTCTACGGGTCTCATTCTCTTCCTCCTTCTGTCAGATACCTCACGATCCCACCAGATGAGGGCATTGTCCGTGAGTTGTGCTACTGCCATTGAGACTCTCCTAGGTCCTGGTTGGTTATAGTGATCAAAGATATGATCCATTCTCCTCTCCCAATCTAGGTAAGCCTCGGGGTCTACTTTTCCTGCAAAATTTGGGGGAGTTAGTTTAACATCAGGATGAATTACCCGGTTGTAGGTGCGTTCATCTCCATCCTCATGATGTATTGGAGGCATTCTTGGTCTCTGGTGAAGACCATATGGCTCAAAGCCATCATCTTCTGCCTCTGGTTGCCGTGGAGGTCCTCTCGGCCTATGGTGATAGTTATGAGGTTGTGTGTCCTCATCTCCATCTGGCTGGGGTTCCTCCTGTTCGTGCAGTGTCCTAAGCTGCTCAGGACCCTCAGGACGGTCTTGCTCAGCTCTCACGTGCCTTATGGCCTGGAATCTCACCGGTCTTTCCACGCGCTCCAACCTCTCGCCTATGGATGCGAGTTGTGTTTGGAGTGTGGTGAACATGGCCATCATGGCTTTGGCTGCTTCTCTATTCTCTTCTCCCATGGTGTGCTACAAAGAAAGAAGACAAGTTAGGATGCTCCTAAATTGTTAGGAGGGTTTTCTTTTTATAAGGGTTTGAAAAAAATGCAAAAAGGAAAAATCCTAAGGAAAGGAAATTCGAATAAAAGGCAAAAAAGAAACTTCCTAGACAACTTGTGCTAGCTGCCAATTCGAAATCTTTTGGGTATTTTCCTATTTTCTTTTCTTTTCTTTTTGTTTTCTTTATAATTTAACTTAAAATTAACGGAAATATGAATTAAACAAAAAGGAAAACGTGAATGGCAATGCAAAAGTGAATCTAAACCCTAGTGATACACGTAGAAGGCTAGATGCACTCGGTTTGGAGTTTGAGGTTATTTTTTTGATTTTTCTTGAATGCGACTTAAACTAATGCAAGAACTCAAAACAAAACAAGCAAAAGGATAGAAAAAACCTGGTTTAGGAGCTTTAAGCTCTGATACCAAAATGATACAAGCCTTGATTCAAGGATGTATGCGCGTGGGCTGTTTGTAGAAGATTAGGTGAGAAACTCAACCTTAGGATTCTGGATGGGGGTTTTCTGGTTGGTAAAAGATGGAAGGGTGAAGTGAACCACACGAGGGGTGATGAACCTCGTGATAAATCACAAACTTAGAGCTAGGAGGGCTGGTCTCAACTAGGTTCTAAGCGCACAAGCTTCTTTGAGAGAATAACTTGTAAAGAAAATTCGATCTTTATTAATTAGCAAAAAGGTTGTCGAACTACAATGCTGGAAGGAGCCTTATTAATATGTTCGACAGCTTGACCTTCTAGGGTCAACTTAAACAAAGAAAACGAAAGTTTACAAAAGTGCACAAAAGGAAAAGATACAAAAGTGTATAACCGAAAAAGGACCTATTCCTAAAATGTTCTTGACTCAAAAATGTAAAGCATCTAGATCCTACCCTGCAAAACAGAAAGAGGCATATATTCGAATTGAAACTTACCTTAACTTGCCTCACGGCCAAGAAATGGAAGGTGGCCGTCCTTGTGGCATACACGCGCCTTGCTCCTAGTCTTCGACTTGGAGTAGGGTTAAAAATCTTTGGGCCCTGACCTCTTTTGCCACTAAAGCCCAAGTCTCTAATGTTCCTTGTGTTGTTGAGAAGCCTTTGGACTCTACTTTTCTCTTCTGGCCCATTGTCCTTAGCTGATCTTCCTCTAGGAGCTTGTCGACCCATAAGCTGAATTTGTGGAAGAGTGCCCTTGATCTGCTTCTTGTCATTGCTCCTTGAGGTACCACTGGTGTAGATACTTCTTCTAGGTGCATGTCCTGCAGATGGTAGCTCATTTGGTCCGAGTCCTCTTGCGTGGAAGTGGAAATGCGCGTGTACTCAGCTGGATCGGCTGTACCGGCTGGATTGTGCGCAGTACTGGCCGGGATGCCTTCAGGACCGGCCAAGTTGATCCCGGAGTTGGCGGCATCACCAGAGGGACCGGCGGTGTCATCCACGTCCCCACTAAGTGTGCCGGAAGCTTGGGCCTCTCCGCCGGCGATGCTGACCGGTCTGGTCCTATAGGTCGATGGTCCGGCGGTACTGTCTGGTCCGGCAGACGTGCCAGACGGTCCTG
>JAENJI010000781.1:0-26000 GCA_018901935.1 Pugionium cornutum
CATGTTCAAGGCATGAACCTGGATGAAGTCTCTACACCAGTGGTGCCACCAGGAGCAATGACAAGGAGAAGAACAATGGCACTCTTCCACAAGTTCAGTTTGTGGGTAGACAAGCTCCTAGAAAATGATCGACAAGGAGCATTGGGCCAAAAGTACAAAGAAGAGTCCAAAAGCTTCTCAACATTACAAAGAACTCCAGATACTTGGGCTTTAGTGGCAAAAGAGGTCAAAGCCCAACGATTCATAACCCTACTCCAAGTCGAAGACTAGGAGCTAGGCGCGTGCATGCCACAAGGTCGGCCACCTTCCATTTCTTAGCCGATAGGTAAGAATGGTAAGTTTTCAATTATACATTTGTCTTTTCTGTTTTGCAGGGTAGGAATTAGAAGTTTTACATTTTTGAGTCAAGAACAATTTAGGTAAAAGTCCTTTTTCGGTTATTTCCTTTTGTAATTTTTCCTTGTACACTTTTGTAAGTTTTCTATTTTTCTTTCTTTGAGTCGACCCTAGAAGGTCAAGATGCCGAGCATATTAATAAGGCACCTTCAGCATTGTAGTTCGACAACTTTTTGATATTAATAAAAATAGAACTTTCTTCCTACGAGTTTTCTCTCTAGAAACTTGTGCGCTTAGAATCCTAGTCGAGACCAGCCCTCCTAGCTTCTAAGTAGTGATTTATCACGAGGTTCATCACCCCTCATGTGGTTCACTTCACCTCTCCATCCATTACTCACCAGAAAACCCCTATCCAGAAGCGTAAGATCGAGTTTCTCACCTAATCTTCTCCAAGCAGCCCATGCGTGTTACGACCTTGATTCAAAGCTTGTACACTACAAGAAAACATTAACATTTCTGACGGCATTTCTGATGGATATAAAACCGTCGGAATTTTCCAACGATTTTGCGATGGATTCTCGACGGACTACCGAGGGAACAAAAACCATCGGGGATCCGTCGGTAATATCCGACGCTAGCACAGCCGTCTAGAAATCGATGGTAAAACCTGACGGTATACCGACGACTTTCTGACAAAGGCGTAATCGTCGGGATATTTTCTTGAAACCGTCGTAAATTACCGACGTATCTCTGGCCGTCGGTAATTTTCCGACAACTTCCCGATGGCATGTGTGTTTTCGCAATCCGTCGGGAATCCGTCAGCAACATTCATCATAAAGCCGTTAGAAATGTCCAACCATGTTGGATTCCATCGGTAATCCGTCGGAATAAGAATAATCTATTAAAATTTTGTGTTTATCCATCGGTGGTAGGAAACCATCGGAAATCCGTGGGGAAATAAAGAAAAAATCTATTCAAAATATGTGATTATCCGGTTGTTGTCGGAAACCGTCGGAAAGGAGAATAATCTGTTTAAAATTCGTAATAATATGTTAAAAATTCATGATAATATCTAATTTTCACTATAAATAAGCTATGATCTTTCACAATTTCAACAGAACAAAAAATTTTAAGAAAATGTGTTCTTCGGGTTCTTATGAGTATTTTCGATCGTGGATGGATAAACCTCGATATGATTCAACAACGGGGGAATGAACTGATGAATTTGCGCAAGGTGTTGAAGAGTTCATGGCATTTACATCAAAGAATAGCATGACATCGGAATACGGTTGTATTGTCCGTGTATTAAATGTCAAAATCATAGATTAATATTTGTTAGAGAAGTACGTAATCATTTGTATAGAAATGGATTTATGTCGGATTACAAAATTTGGTATTCACATGGAGAAGCTGATGTAACGATGCAATATTATGGTAGTACTTCAAAAAGGATAGATAGTACTAATGTTAGGGTAGAGGAACCGGCATCAGAAGTTGATATAAACGGAGGTACTGTTCAGATGGTGAATGATGCATTTCGTGAACAAAGAGCATCGTACATTGAAGATATTAGCAGAAAATAGAGAAACCTAATTTGGAAGCCCGGAAATTTTTTGATATGTTAGATGCATCCAAGCAGTCTTTGTATAAAGGATGTAGAGATGGATTATCGCCTTTATCTGCTGCAAGCAGGTTGATGACGATAAATACGGATTTCAACTTGGCTGAAGATCGTGTGAATGCGATAGCTGATTTTGTTAGAGATATATTACCTGAAGATAATATTGCACCTGCTTTATATTACGAGGTTCAAAAACTTTTATTTGGTATTAGATTGCCATATCAGATGATCAATGTATGTATTGACAACTGCATGATCTATTGGAGAAATGATGAAAACCGCATGAAGTGTCGATTTTGTCACAAACCACGATTTCAAGAGACAAGCGGTAGAGTACCTATTCCACATAAATGGATGTGGTATTTGCCATTAACAGAGAGGTTAAAGAGGTTATATCAATCTGAACACACGGAAAAACCTAAGAGATGACATGCAGAACATAATTCGAATGGAGAAATTGTGCATCCCTCGGATGTAGAAGCACGGAAACATTTTCAACAGGTTTATCCTAGTTTTGCATATGAGCCTAGAAACGTATACCTCGGGTTATCTACAGATGGATTCAACCCTTTTGGGAAGCATGGGAGGCAATACTCGTTGTGGCCAGTTATCGTTACACCTTAGAATTTGCCTCCTTCTTTGTGCATGAAACGAGAGTTTTTATTTCTAACAATTCTCGTCCCCAGCCCAGAGCATCCTAAGCGATCGCTTGATATTTTCTTGCAGCCACTAATTCATGAGTTAAAAATATTATGGGAAAATGGTGTCGAAGCATTCGATGTTTCCAACCAACATAACTTCTTGATGCGAGCAGTACTTATGTGGACGATAAGTGATTTTTCAACATATGGTATGTTATCAGGATGGTCGACGCATGGAAGATTAGCATGCCCATATTGTCAAGATAATACTGATGCGTTCCAACTGAAACACGGACGAAGGACTAGTTGGTTCGATTGTCATCGTCGATTTCTACCACAAGATCATCCATATCGCCGGAGCACGACATTGTTTAGGAAAAACAAAAAATATTTTGATGCTCCACCTCCTATTCTTGACGAGAATTATATGATGACTCAACTTAGAGATTTTGGTGCTGAGAGAACGGCTTCATGTGGAGGTACCGGACATTACCATGTTGATGGTTGTGGCGAATACCATAATTGGCACAAGAAGAGCATTTTTTGGGATTTACCATATTGGAAGGACCATTTGTTGCGCCATAATCTAGATGTTATGCACATTGAGAAGAATTTTTTCGACAACATAATGAATACCGTTCTAAATGTGCAAGGAAAAATAAAAGATAATTTGAAAGCTAGATTGGATTTACCGGATATTTGTTTCCGGAAGGAACTACATGTAATGTCAAATAGAAAATCATTGTCTCCCGCATTCCGGTTGGATGCGCATGCAAAAGATGAATTCTTTGACTGGATTAAGCATAGTGTCGAATTTCCATATTGATACGCATCTAATCTTCGTAATTGTGTCGATACTATTGAAGGTAAATATTCAGGGATGAAAAGTCATGATTGTTATGTTGTCATGCAAAGACTATTCCCATTTGCCTTTAGTGATCTACTGCCTAAAAACATCGACGGAGCAATTGCAGGTACGACGTTTACATTATTTTATATATAACTAATCATAATTATGTATATTATATGATATTTAAATATTTTTTTATGTAGGGATTGGTGCTTTTTTCGAGATTTATGTACAAGATCACTTAATGCAGACGATATCTAAAATTTGGAGGAAACAATACCGGTTCTCATTTGTAACCTTGAGAAAATATATCCACCAGCATTTTTTGATGTTATGGAGAATCTTCCTATTCACCTCCCTATAGAAGCAGTGCTTGGAGGACCTATTCAGTACCGATTGATGTATCCTTTTGACAGATATATGTTTTAGCTAAAGAAAAAAGTTAAAAATCTTGCCAAGGTTGAAGGTTCAATCGTCGCACAAAGTATTAATGAAGAAACATCTAACTTTGCCAGCTACTATTTTCCATCGCAAGTGCAAACAAAAAATAAATGACATGCATGACATGATGATGGAGGAGAAAAACCAAGTTATCCAGTGTATGTGCCAGAAATATTTGCACAAATTGGACGTTTAAGTGGAAAAAAGAAGACGCGACCGCCTATCAGAGGAGGAACACAATCACTTGCATTTGTATATTTTGACAAATTACGATGACGTTTTGGAATATGAAAGGTACATTCAATTAATTTTTTTTTAGTTATTATTATAATTTATTGTTAATTATTTTTTTTATAATTAACAGGATATACATGAAACAAATACGTGTTCATTATTCAGATTACAGCGAGAATGAGTTGGTCGAACTTAAAAAAAGCGAATTTGTAAGATGGTTGCATTTTTATGTTAGTGTTACCACAATTATGTAAATTTCAATAATAGTTTCCTATTTATATATATATATATATATATAATTGACTACATTCAATTATTTTGTAAGTTACTATAGGTCCTTATAGGGGGATAACGTTTTCCACGTGGTTAGTTGAGTTGGTGAGTGGTCCTACATTTACTGCAAAATCTTATCCAATATATTGCACTCGTGGATATGCTTTTAAGAGTCATCGCGAAGGAAACTCACAAACAACTTGTAATTATGGTGTATCATCTCAATAGGGAAAAATTATATACAACGGTGTTTTTCGTAAAATATTAGAAGTTCACTATCCAGGAATGATTGATTTGAGGTGTATTATGTTCTATTGTGACTGGTATGACCGTGTCATGGGTCAACGTAAAGACGAATTTGGTGTTACATCTATCCACTCTCGTAAGCGACATCGAAAATATGACCCTTTTATACTTGCATCACAAGCGGACCAGGTTTGTTACATTCGATATCCTCGTGTGAGTAACAAGCAAGATCCTTAGATTACAGTGACCTCATACATCCTAGAGGAATGGTATGTGGTATTATTGAACAAGAGCCTATGCAACAAAGCACAATTGGTAACTTAGGTTCAATAGACGCTTCTCTTGAAGTTAACCTTGTTGTTGATGACACCACGAACGCAGATTACAATGTGTATCAAGATTCAGAAGAAGAGATTGGCGAGTTTGACGACCAAAATTCAGTTAATTCGGAATGTTCATCAGATTCAGATTAAATTTGTAATAATAATATTTTATAAATTCAGATTAAAATTCAGATTTAATAATTTTTTTCCATAATATAATTATATATAAATTATATTTAATAAATCCATAATATAATTATATATAAATTATATTTAATAATTTTTCCATGTTTTATATAACCGACGGATTTCCGATGGCATTGGTGAATCCGTCGGAAATCCGTCAGAACAATCAAAAAAATTTTAATAATAAAAAAATATTTATTCAAAATTTTGATTTACCGACAGAGTTCCGACGGCTTTTGTATCTCCGTCGGAATGCCGTCGGAAAATCGGTAATGGCAACGTGTGCATACTATTTGTCAAACATGCACGGTGTTTAAGAAGTCCAACGACGAACCGACGGATTTCCGACGGAGTTACCAAAGCCGTGGGAACTTCGTCGGTAAAACAAAATTTTATGCGGAAGCATACTTTCCAACACGGTATTTTGCAAAAATATTTATTAGATTTCTGATGGATTTCCGACAGCATAGTCCGTCGGAAATATCTAATATAACCTACGGCCGTTTCTCCTTTTTCTTTCTCGCGTTTCTTTCTTTTCTTCTCAGCCTCTTCGTCTCCTCGCCGGAAATCACCGATTCTTGCCGGAAATCGCCTTCGTACGTCGCCGGAAATCACCTTGAATCATGTAAGTTTGTAATTTTATAAATAGAGAAGCCTCTTGATTTGTGCTTTCGTAACTGAATTTTTATGTAACATGATTTTCTTAAAACCATACAAAGATTATATGATTTTGACTGCGATTGTTCGATTTTTTACCCTTCACGACAAGCCGTGAAACATGAGATTAAAGGATAATAATAGAAGTACTAATTACGCAGAGTAGCAAGAATGCACACAATCTAGATTTATAACTGTATTATCTAAATTTTGGATCCCAAAACTAGGACTGTACAAAATATTTGTTAGATCCGTTTCGAAGGAATCCACATATAGTTAATATTTTATAAAATTGTGTAATTGTTATTTTTGTATATAAATTTTGTTAACTTATGCTCAGAAAACTAATTATTATAAATATAAAAGTTTAATCTTTTGAAAATATACTTGTTTACTATTACAATAACCATTTTATTATTAAAATTTGATTTTCTATATTTTAAAATTTTTATAATAATTTAAATAATTTATAAAACGCATCAGATATCGGATACAATATCCAAAGTTTAACGGCTATCATAAGCATAGTCTTGTGTTCATAGAAGAGAGAAAACATGTACTTAGTTACGAGGCAGATGCGGAATAAAGAAATTTTGACGGAGACCAAACGAAACACATCATATATACTATGGATTGGTGTCTATACGGATCACTTATACGGATCAGTTATAATATGAAAAAGTGTTTTTGTGATAAATCGTATATCGTACTATATTAAAAATTATATGTCGTATCAAAATTACCAAAGACGTGGTGAGTCGTCTATTCTGACTCTCATACCAACTCAAGTTCCAGAATGTGCAAATGATTCTTTCCGACCAATGACAATTGAAGAATTGGTTCAGCAGTCTGGTCATGAACTTGTTACTATTCTTGATCCGAGGCATCAAGGAAATTCGACATGGTAAATTAATTTTTTATAATTATATTTAAAATAATTATTTTAACGATATTCTATAATTATTATTTAAAATAATTATTATAACGCTATTCTAATAAAAATTCGTAAGTTTAGTATTTCAAACAACGGAATAAGCAAATCTATATTAAAGATGCTTCATTCTCTTTTGAACAAACCATATGCCAAATTTAGAGATATTCCGTACGAAGAACGTCAGATTTGGTTCAGAACGTTTGCGGTACGTTATTTAAATTTTAGATAATTATTTTAAATAGTTTTTAATAATATTTTTAGTAATATATAAGTAAATTTCACAGCAAAAATTTACATGGGATCCCATGAACACAAAATTGGTGGAAGAAGCTTTCGAAAAATAGGTTGCAGTACAATTTTTCCGCCACATGAACGAGTGGAAACAAAAATGGAAAAAGAGAAAAGATAAACCATGAGGGTTGAATGAGTTGGTTTGAAAGACTTTATTCGTTATTGGGAATCTTCTAACACTGAGGTCATCTCGAGAACTAATTTGGGAAACCGGAAGAGCGACCGAGGAGGCAAAGGCATTTATATTCACAATGCCGGATCGACTAGTTTTATGAGACGAGCCGATCAATTGGTAAATGAATTATTATATTAATTATATTTATTATTATTTTAAAATTTTAAAATTATTAATTTAGAATTTGTTTACTTTTAGGCACAAGAAATTGAAGCCCCTCTAGATCACTTGCAACTTCTCGAGGCCGTCCACACGAACAAAAAGATTGGTCGTATCCAAGATGGTCTCATTAATGAGATCATCAAAAAAGTAAAAAATAAAAAAGTGATATTTTAACCCAACAGTCTCAAATTGGTTCTTTATCTTCGGTCGCCGAATTGACTTGTTCTGAGATTAACCGTCTCGTTCTTGATGTAAGTTTCATTTTTTTAATATTATAATAATTTTCATTAAATTTTGTAATAATATTTTTTTATTTTTACAGGAAGTACCATTTTCTAAAGGTCGTCATCCAGGACTCGGCAGAGTTGCAGATACCGGTGGCGCAACATCTGTAGCTAGAAACGAGGAGAATGAATAGCTAAAAGAAGAAATGGCGGCTATGAAAATAGAGATGAATAATCTCAAAAACTTTGTATAAATGATAAGAAATAAATTGTCTCATGATTTTTTTTTCTCATCCTTCTCCTCATGCCCCTCCATTGTAATTTGTATTTTAAAACAAATGATTAATATTATATTTATAATTAGAATATTATTTTTATTAATTGTATGATTATTTTTTAAAATATTTAAAAATATTAATTTAATTTAATAAAATAAACTTTAATTTATTTTTTAATATTTATATTTTAAAAATATTTAATTCAATATTTTTAAAATATAAATATTAAAAAAAAATTATTTTTTTCAATTAATTGGTTTTTTCCGACGGATTTTGTCGTTGGAAATTTCTGACGGACCATTCCGTCGGAAACTTATCGCCTAACTTCCGACGGTTATAAGCCATCGGGAAGTATCATCGGACCAAATTTCCGATGGCAACAGTCATCGAAAAGCATCCCTCGATAATTTGTCGGTAATTCCTGATGGAGTTTTCATTGAAAATCCGTCGGATATTTCCGACGACTAGGACCATCGAAGATCAGTTGGTATTTTCCGACGACTGGGACCATCGAAGATCTCTCGGTAGTTTCCGACGGACATCTTGCATCGCACATGCGTCGGAAATTCCCGATAAATTCCCGACAGAAATAGTCCCGACGGACGATATTCGTCGAAAATTAGATGGGAATCTGTATTACCGACGTATTTCCGACGAGTATGGCCGTTGGGAATGTGCAGTATTCTTGTAGTGGTATCATTGTAGTGTGTGTTTGCTGCTTCGAACAAGGTATGGTGGTTGTTCTTTGTTTTTTCTCTTTGCTGTTCGAACAAGGTATGATGTCATCCATTTCGGGAAGATCTTCTCCATCACCATGCACCATTAACGCCATTTCTACTACTTTGAAGCCTTCTCGCGACGTCGGTTGTCTTCCTCGAAGCCAATTTCAGCTTTTTAGGATTAGGGTTCGTCGTGGGTGCTGTTTTGGGGATTAATTGTAAAATAATTTTTATAAAACTAATGTTTAACGCATTGTTTTATTATGTGTATAGTTATAATGTTAAATTTGACAAAATTCGAGATTGATGCCCTTGATATATCTGTAAAAAATTACATGACATGGACAGTAGATGTAAAAATGCATTTAAAACCAAAAGAGCTTCTTGGTACAATCGATAGTTAGAAACAACATCCAATGAGAAAAAGACAAAAGCCATGATATTTTTATGCCACCATATCAATGATGGTTTAAAAGATGAATATATCACAAAAGAAGATCCTACAGGTCTTTGGCAATCACTCAAATATAGGTTTGATCACCAAAAATATGTGATATTACCAAAAACCAAACATGAGTGGTTAAATCTCCGATTTTAGGATTACAAAAATGTTAGTGAATATAATTCCGGAATCACTTCTAAGATGATATCGTGTGGAGAAAAAGTAAGTGATTATGATGATCGAAAAAACTCTTCAAACATTTCATCCTGAAAATGTAATCCTGCAACAACAATATCGAACAAATGGATATACTCGTTATTCGGAGTTAATGAAAATTCTCCTTGTTTCTGAACAAAATAATGAGTTTGTGATGATGAACCATTAATCTCATCCCACTGGATCAATTCTATTCCCAGAAGTGAATGTTGCATCATCCATTAACAATAATTGGCAAGAACATTGACGTTTTCGAGGCCATGGTCGTGGTTGTGGACGTGGACGAGAAGGTGGACGTGGACGAGGAAAAGAAAGAGGATTTCGTCCCAATGAGATCAAATTTGAGAAAAAGAATAAAGTCTACGAAAATAAAGTTGGTCGCATACCTGTTGTACGCCAACACATGCAATATGAAAATGTCTGTTACAAATGTGACATGAAAGAATATTGGTCTCGTACCTGTCGTACACCAGAATATTTGGCTGATGTGTATCAAGAATCACAAAAAAAAGAAAGAAAAGAAAATGAAACTAACTTCATCTCGGATAAACCCCGAACCTTCTTTCGATGGAAATGCATATCTCGATGTTGTTGATTTTCTAGTTGATTCCGAGAATACCAAAGAACAAGATGATTAAGTTTAATGTTATATATATAGTTGTATTTAGTTTTCTTATGAATAAAAACAAAACTTAATGTTTTTAAAGAAATATATGTAAGTTTGAACTTTAATAATTTGATGTAAAATAAGTTTTGTTATAATATAAGTTTAACATTTATTAATACATCTTAATATCAATATTTGTTTTTTTCAGAAAATGTATCATTTTGAGAATGAGAATTAAGATATATGTCTACGAGACAGTGCTACAACATACATAATACTTAAATATATAAAAAAAAAATTCCTATCTCAACAATATATTCTGCCGGAAGCATGAATACAATATCGGGTAATGCAAATATTATCATAGACTCTAGAAGAGCCATTTTTTCAATGCCAAAGGGAACAAAATTTGAAATAAATGATGCTTTATATTTCTCCGAGTCTCATAGAAACTTATTAAATTTCAAATACATCCGTACAAATGGATATCATATAGAGACAATGAGAAAAAATAACATAATGAATATCTTTGCATTACATTGGAAAAGAAACAAATATTGGAAAAATTATCAATGATATCCTCTGGATTATATTATACAAAAATAAATATGATTGAATTGTATATTACGGTAAATCATAAGTTTACTAGTACATTCAAAGTCTGGCATGAAAGACTAGGACATCCTAGATCAGTTATGATGAGAAAAATTATGCAAAATTCTAATGACCAGTCATTGAAAAACTAAAAGATTTTTCAATCATGCGAGACCATTAATTTTGTGGAAAAATCTCCCAGTTTTAGTATGGGGTCATGCTATATTGCATACAATAGCATTGGTCCAGATACGACTAAGTGCATATCATGAATATTCTCCATTACAATTGACATTTGGCCAGAAACTCGATGTATCTCATCTCCGAATTTTTAGGTGTACAGTTTATGTTCCTATAGTCCCACCACAAAGAACAAATATAAGGCCAAAAAAAGATTAGGGATATATATCGGATTTATGTCATCAAGTATTATTCGATATCTTGAACCCCGAATTGGTGACATGTTTACGACACGATTTGATGATTATCATTTTTAAAAAGATGGGTTTCCTACGTTAGGGGAAGGAATTAAACAAGTGAAAGAAGATAGTAAATGGTGTACTCCATCTTTGTTATATCTTGATCCTCCCACAAAACAACGTGAAATAGAAGTTCAGAAAATTGTATATTTGCAAAATATTGCAAATCAGTTGTCAGATTCATTCACATATACAAAAAGAGTGACGAAATCATATATACCCGCTGTGAATGCCCCATCAAGAATTAATATTCCTGTAGAACATGTTGATGGCGATAAAATAAATGAACCTAGAGTTCAGTTAAAAAGGGCCAGACCGATAGGCTCAAAAGATAAAAAATTCCGTAAGAAAAAGTATATGGGAGAACAAAATGAAAAGGTTCATGAAGAACACCACAAAGAATGTCACGAAAATATTTGTGAAAAGATTATAAAAGAATCAATTCAAAAGGAATGTCCGGAAGACATATACAAACAGGTTTTCGAAAACCGCAAGAAGAAAGTTCGTCTAGAAGACGAATGCGATAAAGAAAAATATGAGATTTCCATTAACTATACCCAAACTAAAAAATTATGGATTATAAATGAAATAGAATATATTGATGGAATATTCTCTTTTTTGTATCCAAAAAAATTAAAAATGAAAATGATGACATAGATCCAATGTCTGTAACAGAATGTCAAAAAAGACCTCATTGGGGAAAATGACAAATAACCATGAGAAATGAATTATTCTTTTTACAAAATATAAATGAGTTCGGACACATTGTCATTACACCTGAAGTTATAGTGCTAGTTGGGTGTAAGTGAGTTTTTGTAAGAAAAAGAAATGAGAAAAACGAGGTCACGAGGTATAAAGCCCGTCTTGTAGCACAAAGATTTTCTAAAAGGCCAAAAATAGACTATGCAAAACATATTCTCCAGTCATGAATGCAATTACATTCAAACATTTAATGAGTTTATCATTATCCAAAAGGTTAGAAATGCACCTTATGGATGTCATGACTACATACGTATATGGAACCCTTGATCGTGATATATACATGAGAATCCCATAAGGATTCAAGATCCTAGAAGGATCAAAGATCTCTAAAGGATCCAAAGAACTATATTCGATCAAATTACAACGATCAATATATCTGGACGCATGTGATATAATCGTTTAAGTGAATATTTGTTGAAAAAGAAATATATTAACAATGCGATATGCCCTTGCATATTTATAAAGAAATTTCCAAAAAGTTTTGTGATCATTGTTGTATATATAAATGACCTGAATATAATTGGAACTTACAAAGAAATTAATGATGCAAGAATCTATATGAGAGAAGAATTTGAAATTGTAGATCTTGGAAAGACAAAATTTTGTCTAGGACTCCAAATTGAGCATTTCCAAGATGAGATATTTGTACATCAATCCAATTATATAAAAACGATATTAAAACGATTTAGTATGGATAAAGCGAATCCTTTGAATACTCCAATGGTTAATTCATCGCTTGATATAAACAAAGATCTATTTCGAACTTGTGAAGATAGCGTAGACATATTAGGTCCTTAAGTACCTTATATAAGTGGTATCGGTAGACTTATGTATCTCGTAAATTGTACTCGACTAGATATAATATTTTCTACAAATTTACTTGCGAGATATAGTTCATCACCTACACGCAAAAATTAGAATGGAATAAAATATATTTTTCATTATCGCCAAGGTACGATTGAATCGGAATTATTTTATTCTATAAACCCCGATTTTGGTCTAGTTAGTTTTGTAAATGTTAGATATTTATCAGATTCACACAAAACTCGATCCCAAACGGTTATGTTTTCACAATTGGTGGAACTACAATCTCGTGACTGTCTGAAAAACAAATTTTGGTTGCCACATCTTCAAACTATATATAAATTATTGTCTTTCATGAAGCATGTATAGAGTGTGTATGACTCAGATCTATGACTCAATATATAGAAAGAGCAAGTGAATTAATTAACAATAAAGAGCCAACAAAATTATTCAAAAATAATGTTGTGTGTGTCACTCAAATCAAACAAGGTTATATCAAGAGTGACTCGACAAAACATATTCTTCCGAGATTCTTCTCCTATATCTAAGAACTAGAGAAAAATCAAGAACTTGACATCGAGTATATTCGTTCAAGCGATAATGGAGTTTGTTCACTAAGACGATTTCTACAACAATATTCAAAAAACATGTTTAGAATATTGTAATGTGTCATTTACAAGATCCATGAAAAAATTATATCCAGCTTCTTGAGACAAAGATTACGTATCTGTAATTTTTTTCCCTTATCATGATTTTTATCCCATTGGATTTTTATATAAGAAGATTTTTAACGATGCAGTACATAATACTTCAATAATAATAAATAATCAATATAGAGTGTTGAAAAATTAACAAAATAACCAGAAAAAAAAAGAAGCAGCAAAAGAAAATAAGCAATGATTATTTTTATTATCGTTTACGTTTACTAAAGTCGATAATTTTTTACTATAAATACGTGTTATGCATTTGTATATAATTCACTTATCTTCTATTTTCTTTCTTCTCTCTAATATACAGAATATTAATAAAAATCAATATAATAATAAAAATTTATCTTTCTATTATTCCACAACAAAAATCTGTTAGTTCCGCTGCAAACATAGGCCAATCTGATGGATTATTGATCATCAATATCAAAACAATGCAATCCGAGACAAATTTAATACTAACAATGAAATCATGGACTTCATATTCCAAAGGAGATATTCAAGTTCTGCGTAAAAAAGCAACAACAGCGAGATGATCATTTCAAACCTAAGTGAATTGGTTTGTTATGTGCTATTATTATCCAATCGTGTCCGCTGAAAGAATCCAATTCGTACCATAAACCGTTAAATTGACATGTCATTGGTCATGAAATAACCATTGCAAAAAAATCTGTGATACCATCTTCCTTTCGCTTTCGCGAAACTCCATGCCGCAGCCACCTCTTGTTGGGGCATGTTTTATGGGCCCAAACGCTGAAGCAAAACATATTCTCGAAAAGCATTCCGATTTCAATAATATTCCGAAATTGCCATTACTGCCTCCTCTTCCTCAGAAGAATCTCCGAGTAAAACCCTCATTATCTAATGCGAAACTGTTTTTTCAGAGAAAATGGTTTCTTCCCTTTTACTTCAGCCTTCTTTCTCTTGTTCGGTTTCTAGCGTTCTCTCCGTAGAACTTAGACCTCGTATCCTCAGTCCTCTGTTTTTCGCCGGAAATAATGAACAAGTTACTCCCGGCTCACTTCGAATCGGACATGGTAAGGCTTTCAATTTTTCAAATCCCAGAAACAGTGTTGAAATAAAGAAGCTTTGTTGATTATGATACGATTACGACTTAGTCGTAGTTTGATTTTTTTTGTTATGTCTAAATCAATAGCTGTTTTTTATCATCAATTTCGTATAAAAATCTCGCACATTCTTTATATTACCTTCTCTTAGAGACCAAACTATGTTATTGGGAAAATTTGATAACTTTACTTCATGTTCTTTCATTATCAGATGGTTTCGTTCTTTTTATTGGTCTGTAATTGTCTTATAACAGTGAAATTCTCAGATTGTTGCCTCAATTTCAACCGTGAAACACCTCGGAGATTCGCTATCTTTGCTGTTGTAAATGATAAAAGTGTTGTACCTAGAGAGAACAAAGAAGGAACAGATTCTGAACATGTAGATAACCAGAAAATGATCAAAGTTTGTGATAAGCTCATTGAAGTTTTCATGGTTGACAAGCCCTCACCATCTGATTGGAGAAGACTGTTAGCTTTCAGCAAGGAATGGGAAAATATTCGACCTCATTTCTACAAAAGGTGTCAAGAACGAGCAGATTCTGAGGATAACCCTGAGATGAAGCACAAGGTTCATCGGCTTTCAAGAAAGCTCAAGGAGGTGTGAAAATTTTGAAATTCATATGGGGATTATTCATGTTGCCCTTTCTTTATGTAACCTGAAAATCGGTTTTACTAAGCTACCTATGTGATTTAACCAGGTCGACGAAGATGTTCAAAGGCATAATGAGCTTCTGAATGTCATCAAGAGGACATCCCCTGCTGATATTGGTGAACTTGTCGCCAGGCGACGTAAAGATTTCACAAATGAGTTTTTCGCTCATTTGCATACTGTTGCAGAATCCAACTATGACAATCCGGATGAGCAAAATGGTAACTTTTATCGAAACCCTTCGCCTAATCCTGAAGGGACAATAAAATACTAATATTGTTCAATAATAATTCTTTTTTGGCAAGCTCTTGCAACACTCGGGAAGTTGGCTATCGCGGCTGTACAAGCCTATGACACTTCAACAGAAAGCATCGACGCACTAAATGCTGCAGAATTGAAGCTACAAGACATAATAAACTCCCCTTCTCTTGATGCGGCGTGCAGAAAGATTGACAATTTGGCTGAGAAGAATCAACTTGATTCCGCGTTGGTTCTTATGATCACAAAAGCTTGGTCTGCTGCAAAGGAATCCAACATGATGAAAGATGAGGTACTAAATCTCTTAAAAAACCTTAACTTTTCCTTTTAACCAATAAATATAGAGATATTTTGTCAAAGAGATGGAATTAGTATCTTGGATGAACATTTTCTTTGCATAGCATTGGAATCATACAACCTAGGAATCTACTTAGGTCATGTTCGTTTGTCTCTTGTGGCTACGGCAGCGACAGATTGTTGTTCGTTTATCTGTCGCATCTAGCAGTGGCAAATGCAGCGGTCAGACTCTTTGTCTTGCGTCGCAATTTTTTCGACCGGTGATTAAAACAACGGTGCGATTAAAAATCTGCGATCAATCACAACCGCAACCACCAACAGTAGACAAACGAACAACATATACCGTAGCCGTTGCCGCAATGTTGACCGCAGCCGCTACTGTCTGGGGCTACCAAACGAACAATACTTTACCCCCACCACATAATTTCATTGATCGATCCCATCTTGATTGTTCACAGGTAAAAGACATATTGTATCATTTGTACGTTACAGCAAGAGGGAATCTGCAGAGGCTTATGCCCAAAGAGGTGAGAATACTCAAGTATCTACTATCGATAGAGGATCCGGAGGAACAAATGAGTGCTTTAAAAGACGCTTTTACCCCAGGGGAGGAGCTCGAAGGGACTGATATAGACTACTTATACACGTAAGGACGAGGAAACTAATTCGGGTTTTACGTATATATACATGTATCTCTAGATATGGAATCTCAGGTTGTGGGTACAATGGAAACTGTTTAGGACGCCTGAACATTTGCAGAGCTTGATAAAGACGGTGTTAGAGGCATACCATTTCAGCAAAGAAGGGAGTTTAGTGAAGGAAGCTAAGGACCTTATGCATCCTGAGCTCATCGCCAAAATGGAACAACTCAAAAAGCTTGTTGAAAAGAAGTATATGTGACTAAGATTTTAGAGATCCTAAGTTCTCTTTTAATTTTCCTATGTATGTATTGTCTGTGTTGTACATGGTATTTGTCATTTCTTCATGTTCACACCTATATTTGATATACCAACTAAAGACTACAAGACTCATGATTTAGAAATCCCAAGTTTTTTTTTTTTTAATGTTTGTGTTGTACATGTTATTTGATATACCAACTTAAGACTAGAGTGAGGAATGGAATAAGGAAAATAGAAAATAGCATATTTTGCGATATTTTGGGATGGAAGGTTCTCTCTTTAATTGTTCAAAATCTTTACATCATTACCAAAATCAAAAAGCGCCCGTGGCCTAATGGATAAGGCGTTTGACTTCTAATCAAACGATTGTGGGTTCGAGTCCCACCGGGCGTGTGTTTTTTGGACCAATTTTTTCTAATCAAACGATTGTGGGTTCGAATCCCACCCCACCAGGCGTGTATCTTTTGGGCCAGTTGTTTAAAAAAAGTTTGATTCCTTTTCTATTACATCCAAATTCAATATAATATTAGTAAATAATGTTATGGTGAGTTTTTTTTAGTTTACTTTTTTTCACTGCACAATTTGTGCAAGTAACCATGTTTCCACACAAATTTATAGATTCTTTGGTAGAATACACTAACCCTGTTTTTCTACCGTAGATCACATACACTTTGTAAATGTTTACAATTTCAGCAAAACCGCAAAATTTTAACGATTCAGCATTAAATCAGATTAAAATATGATTGATTTCGAAAATCTGATTTTCATTTCGAAATTAGCCTAAATCAACGTTAAATTAAAAACCATACATGTGAATAGATGGAATACTTGATTTCTGTCATCAAAATTGAATTGAGACCGAAAATTAGGGTTCATATACATAAGAGAGAAAGAATCCAGAGGAGAAACGACGATATGGGCAAATCTTTTGTTAGTTTCAAATGGAGTGTGAGGTGTGCCAACAAGATGGTGCGTAGAAGCAATTGTGATATTAATGTCGAAGACAAACTTGAATCCATTTTGATGTGGTATTGCAATGGATGATAATGTACAAAAAGAAGACCACGTCTTCAAGTGGGTTGATGAAGTTCTATTTGAGGAGTTTAACATTTTTAGCAATACATAATCCGGATGTTTCTACTATGTGTAACTTTGTTCTTTGTTTTCTTCGAATGAGATTCATGTTTTCCCTTAATTTTGTGATCTTTTTCTTCTTTTGCTTTTTTGTCTCTTTTATTTTTTGTTTAATTTCTTTTGTTTTTTCCTATCTGGTAGAACTGGCTCGAAAGAAGCAGTAACTACCGTTGTATTGGCTCACAGCCAAAACTTTGGGCTCCTTATAGAAATAATGGTTGTAACATATGTATCTCACCATAGTGATATAAACTCATCAATATCCAAACCCAAATCAATTATAGTTCACAAGAACCCAGTGATTTCCTACTTGCAATATGAACAAGTTTGTCTCATAACATTTACTGCATATGAGTTACCAAAAAAGACAAATTCGCACAACCCATGAATTCCTTGAAATGTAGTACACTTTGTAGCATCCACTTTATGTAGTTCCAAAATATAAGTAACATATGGTGAAAACTTACTTTGATGTGCATTTGCTTTCTTGTTTCTTTTTCAGATATGAATCATTACTTGTTTCTGTATGGTCTCTAACATCAGCACCAACGCCTTAGCTCTAGCTTTAATTATGGCAGCGTTAAACAACTTAGTGAAACTGGAAGAAGTAAAATTTTTTTTATACCAAGTATTTCTTTGTATGGCTGTTAGACTTTGAAACATTGAAAAATCTTTAGACTGTTTTATCATATTGATCACAATAGATCATATCAATAACCTAACACTATCATACGAGAAAATGTAAAGTTAAATTCTATACCTTTTAAATATAAGCATATGTGGTATAACCAATGTATTATTTGTTATTCTCAATCTTTAAACTATCTACCAATAAAACAATTAAAAATTACACTTAATGAATTATAAATACAAAAAACTCATTCATAAATGCAGTGATTGACGTTTTCTGGCAATCTCCGATCAACAAAACCTATTGGGATTTCTTTGGCCATCACAATCGTGAAAACTTGTGGAATTCGAACAATGTGAAACTGAAATGAATTCGCCGGAAATCAACTGGGAAACTTTCTTTGGTGATTCTCCAGCGAACATAATTTCTTTGGGCTTTTTACAATGTAGCTGATTTTCCAGTGAACCAACACGTGAAAAATCACATATCTATAAATAACTTTGCAATATTAAATGGAAAATGCCTGAAAAAAAATCAAGTTGAACCTCCTTGGTAATCGAGTTCAACTGAAATAGATGTGAATTTTGATTTAGCTATTCAATCAAGTTTATCAAATGAATTAGACTGAGTGAATAATTGTTTATTTATGTTTAAATACGCTATAATATGTTGTTTTTGCAGGTGTAGAGTAATATAAAATGAAAAATTAATGTGAAGAATAATCATCTTCTAGAGAATATTGTAGAAATAATGCAACACCCTTTAAATATTAGTGGTAAACTAAGATACTTTTGCACACGAACTGAAAAGTTAAAACAGACACAGTAAGTAGTATAAAAATGTTTTTATGTATGTATGTAAAAGATCTGCCAAATTAGTAAATTAGAAAGGATATAGTAAAGTTAAAAACAAGTTAGCAGATTTTAAGAAAAATGTAAACTTTTAGTGGCTTGTTGAAATGTGTTCGATCCTTATTGTTGAATATTGCAAGAAACAAACTCTAACTCATATGCTTAATTTGTTTAAACATAAGCTTCACAAACTTGTAGGATTTGAGAAGACTGTAATTTTGAGATTGACACATTATATGATATGCCTTCTCACACCAGTCAGTAGCGGCGGATCTATAATGTTAGGCTCCAAGTATTTGTGTTTTTTTCTAACAATATTATGTTGTGTAATAAATAATATGCACTTATGTAACGGAATTTCCAAGGAATCTCCGTAAATCCTAAGAACAAGTAAATCTGATCTTGGTTAAAACCCACAATTCTCCATTTTTTTCTTTAATTTCATCTGGGCCTGTGCAATTTCCGACGGCCCAATTCTATACGTCCAATTTTCCATTTCGACTCCATTTTCTCCTTTGCTTCACTCAAAGTTCTTGGTTTTGTTTTCTTTCTTTCTCCCACAGATTCTCTCTCCCGAGCCTTCTTCTTCCATGCTGTGCCACTTTCTGGTTTTGTCCTTCTCGGCTTCTCTCGTGAACCCTCCGTTTTCTCTTTTGCGGTTTTCTCTCTCGCGTACAAGCTCGAAGCTTCTTTCCCAAAGCTCTTTTGTTTTTGGCGCCATTTCCGTACTCCTTCCGAGATTTTCACTGTTCCGGTTCTGGTCCTTTGTTTCGCGGCTCTGGTTCTCTGCGCCCTTTCTCTCTGCCCAGACACCATTTCTGGCTTCTCCCATGAAGCTTCCCTATCTGCGCCACCGATTAAGTTTCTCCTGAAGGTCTCTCTCCTCACACGCGACACCACTTCTTCCATGATTTTCTGACAACTTTCCAGACCCGTTTTAACCGTTTCTCAACCCTTTTTCTCTGTTGCAAGTCGTCTACTGCACTTTCTGTCCGGTGAGCTCCACCTTGAGAGATATTCTCTGGCACACCTCTTCTCGTATCCATCCTCACATGTAACTTATGAATTTTTTCTTTCCTGTCACTAATTTAAATATAATCCGAAACTAACCTGTTTCTTCCTTTGTCTCTACGAGATCGAGACACCAACAATGACGTTACCTGGAGCCGAGTCCTTCTCTAGAGGGTCTTGAGAAGTTCACAACAAAGCTGCAAATTGAAACCAGGTATCTCTTTGGTAGCTATGGTTTCTGGAACGTTGCTTAGATGAATCTTAGATAGAATTCCACCGCCTTTAGAAACAATATTGTAGAACTTGTTAGTTTCTAATATATGCAAAGTTTTATACAAAAACTGTACCTTAGCTTCCACGCTCAAACTCCCTTTTCCCCTTTTGATTTTCTAAAAATCTTTTAAACCATTTTCCTTGTGAGTTTTAGCGCCAAAATCCGCCTTATTCTGTTTCGCTTCAATTTCTCTGGACTCTTCAACCAAAGAGTCTCCACCCTGAACTGTTGAATTTGAATCCATTGTCTTAAAACCATTCGGTGTAGGTCTTTGAATTAGATTCTCACTAAAAGTCACTTTCTTTGACTATCTATCCACTAATTCGACCTTGTGTGTAGCTTTCTCCTTACTCACCTTCTTCGTTCTTGACCTGATCTCTGCCTTGCAAACTCTACTTTGAAGATAATACAATCCGTTGTTAAGTTTTTCAGATATTATTTTCTTACCATCTTTATAAAACTGCACTCCCAAATCACCTCCTTGATAACAACAACCTGATTTTTCCAATAAACTAAATGAAATCAAATTTCTACTCACCTCCGGCATGTATTTCACATCCTTGAGTATCACCATAAAACCATCTGAGTTCTGAATTCGAATACTCCCTGTTCTTTTGATGTAATTGTGAATGTTATTAGCCATCAAAACTTTACCTCCATTGATTTCTTTGAAGTCAAACAAAGCGTCTTTGTTTTATGTGATGTGGTAAGAACTTCTTAAATCCATTACCCATTCCTTTGTGCCTTGAGTACTAGCTGTTAAGACCACTGGCTGAATAGGCTCTGCAATGTTAGCAGTTTCGACACGTTTTTTTCTTTGAGGACATTCTCTTTTCCAATGCCCTTCATCTCCACAAATGAAACATCCTTTGTTGTTGTTATCAGATTGTTGCCTTGACTTAAATCTGCCTCTGCTCTTAGATCGACCTCTCCATGTGCTGTCATTATCAAACCGATTGTTTGACCTACTCCTTGATTCCAAATACAAACCTTCATCCTGAGAATTTGTTACCTTTCCAATTTCAATTAACTCCCTTTCCTTAGAATTAGCTGCTGCTATGACCTCATTCAGCTTTACAGTATCTCTCCCATATTTCAGGGTTTTCTTGAGTTGATCGTACCTGCTGGACATGGAACTTAGAAGTAAAATTACTTGAACCTCTTCTGAAATATCAACTCCTATGTTGTTGAGATATGTCACTAGCCTTAGAAAGTCGTCTACATTTGTATTAATGTTTTTGGAGTCATCCATCTTGAAAGTGTAGAACCTCAATTGTAGGTAGATCCGATTCGAGAGAGAACTCTCCATTTACAACTTGTTTAGGGTAGACCACATGGCTGCCGCTGTCTCACACTTAGAGATTTTCCTGAATACCTGATTCCCCATGTTCAAAACAATAAGATCCTTAGCCTTTTCAGATTTTTCAAACTTTACCCGATGAATTTGTGAGCTACTGCCTTCTATGCCTCCTTTTGCCTCTTCACCAGATTTACCTTTTGTAACCGCTGAATATTTGAGTAACTTTTCATCTGTTAGGATATCTTTCAACCCTAAAACCCCAAAGTGAGCCATCATTCTCACTTTCCATAGAGAAAAGTCTCATGTCTCATCAAACCTGTCAACCTCAACCCGTGAACTCATCATTAGGTTTTCAAATCTGTTGTGTTTCTGAATTTGCCAGCAACCCCAAAACGCATGTTTCTCAACACACGCCTTGCAATAAACCAGAACGCTCCGATACCACTTGTTAGGATTTTAGGGTCCTTTCTGATTGCCTTTGGTGTTGGTTTTGTATTGCTTAGAATTAAGAAAACACAATTTGATTACCGAGTTCCCTGTTAAGATACCTCTCGGGTAGGATCTGTCTCCTACAAACTTCCACTATAAATCTGATGGAGCTTTTACAATATAGCAACTTTAAAAGAAAACACATTTAGAAGAGTTACAATACAAACCAGACTATTGAAATTCTCTCTCTCTGATTCTCTCTCTCTTTGCAGGAAGCTCTCTCACGGCAAGATCTCTCTGTTTTTCCTACCTCTCTTTTTAGGGTTAGTCACAAACCTAAATTTCACCAGATTTTATATAGAGAAAGCATTAGAGTTTTACAGGGACAACACTTGGGTTTTATTGGGTCTAAAAATATTAAAAAGAATATGGGTTAAAACCCACAAAAGTAATAATGTTTCTGGTTGATATGGCCAAATAACCTTAAAGATATGCATGAGAAATGTTTGCATAACTAAACCAGTGTAAATAACCTAAATACTAAACCAAAATGAGATTAGTGAATGTGGGCACCAAATTCAGCTCCAATACCCGAACCCATCGACCCGGAAAGAAGATGGGTAAAAGAAGGAATTAAGTATCATAACAGTCAAAATAATTACTATTTTTGTAACTGCTAAATAAGGCAATAAATTTTGTACATGAATTTATTGCCAAAAGTAGTAAAAAAAGAGGGCAAAATCTCATTTGTAAGGGGAGTCCAAAATAGTCAGAAATAAACAAGAACTATTCAGATAATTCTTTTGTGTGAGAGTTGAATTGTTTATTTCGTTCTAACATTTGCCGCCGTGTGTGCAGACAAATCCACCCAAATTAACAATCAAGATGTCAAACTCTGGTGACGATCGCCCTGACTCCTTATCGGAGATTAAGGCTCTGCTAATGGACCTCAAATCAACTGCTGACAATCAGAAAGAATCCAACGACAACCTCGCAACACGGTTTAACGCGCACGAAACCCAGGTCTTAATGCAACTCAAAAATCTTGCGATGGCACAAGCCGAGCTCGACTCAAGAGTGATGGCACTCAGCGCACCAAGCGGTTTTCAAGTTGAGGAGAACCCTCAACAGAGATCAGTTAGAATGCGCCTCGAGTTCAAGATTCAGCCCGAAGATCGAGTCGTACTCACCACGACTTCTTGCACCGAGTTTCTCCCGGGAGAGACATTAGGCACTCCGCTACCATCGCAACCTCAAGCGGTGCTGTCGGGATAGGAGCCCGCTCTGCCCTATATTCTTGGTCAGGGCACGGTCTGTAGCCGAACCTTGCCCGGAGGGCACTCGGACAACTCTCAGGAAAACCTGGATACGGCGGGATACTAGAGCTTGTGGATATCCATAGAAAAAACTAACGCCAGGCTTGCGGTAATGACGTAAAAAGTCCATAAGGCATCAAGCGCATTACCATTCTCAACTCGGGTAGTCAACATGCAGATCAAGGAGACTGACAAACTGAGATTCCCAGTCTACGAAGGAAATTTGGATCCGAAAGTGTATATGACATCATTTCGAATCACCCGCGAACTGAGCTCATTTCAACAAGGACGAAAAGGACATCAGATATTGCCGGTTGTTCACGGAAAATTTAGTGGGACTAGCGCTCGAATGGTTCTCCCAATTGCCAGAAAACTCCATTGATAATTTCAATTAGTTATCGACGGTGTTCATCAAACACTATTCCATCTTTATGGGAAATGAAACGATAGATGCCGACTTCTAGAATGTTACGCAAGCCAAGACGGAGCTGCTGCGGGCCTAGATCGATAATTTAAAAAAGGTGAAGGCTAAGATAGCAGGAGTCAGTGACTCGACAACCCTTCCGCGCTGAAACACGGACTTTAGCATGAGTTCCCTTTCCATTTCGATATGACGATCCATAAGTTGGCATTGGCCAAGAAATTGGCATGAGTCCCCTTTCCACATTACAAAGATCAACAAACTGGATCATCGCAGAAAAGGAGAAGTTGGCATTGGCCAAGAAATTCAAGCCGACCAAAAACGGTCTTGAACCTCTCTCAAGTCAGTGGTGATTTGAGAAAAGAGATAGAAAAGATAGTCGGATGTTCGGGACTACTAAGAAGACATATGCTGTGGATCGAAACCCGGAGAGGAGCAGTAGGAGTACCCAAACAAGAAGAATGGGTCTGGACGAAAGTGTGTACTGTGAGATCAACAAATGCAACGGACATGCCACTAAGGACTGTTACATTCTGAGAGACTTCCTGACAGCAAAATATCTCACAGTGTAAGAATATTGAGATTATAGAGGAGAAATGTGAAGAATTGAATCTGAAAACTCAAAGAGAAGTATGAGAAAATGAGAAATGACTTAGACTTATGGAGAAGAATCTCCTAAGAGTATATTATACATTGAGTCTTTACAGCCCTTTTTTAGAGGATTTACAATGTGAACACAAAAGAAAACGAATTCAAACTTGTGGATGAGTTTGAATAGAGGAGGAGCCTGTCAACAACCAATGAGAGGAGAGGAGACAGCAGGCATGACTATTTGGTGTGGTTACCAAGACTGTGTGCAGCAGGCATGACTGTTTGGTGTGGTTACCAAGACTGTGTGCAGCAGGCATGACTGTTTGGTGTGGTTGCCAAGACTGTGTGCAGCATGGGCATGTCCTTTTCACCTTGATTCTTCTCCCAAGGCAGCTATTTAACCATTTTAACCATGTGGTTAATAATAACTCTCTCCTTTTCTTTTCCCTTGTTATTCAAACTAAATTTCGTGCTCACACTTGCCTTGTAGGTCAAGATAGGTCTTATTTGATTTTCCTATGTCAATACTCCCCCTCAAGCTAAAGACTTTGGAATCACCCTAAAGTCTTAAGCTTGGGAACCCAAGGCAACACCTCATTAAAAACCTTATTAAGGAAAACCACTTGGGACAAAACCTTAATAAGGGAAAAGAGTGTGTTGCTCTTGGATTAGGAGACCTTTGATCATGGATGTGATAAATCAACAAGCCCAAGTTTGCTAAAGATGTTCTTGCAAACTTTGAGACTTGCTGCCTTTGTGAAGATGTCAGCTAGTTGGTCTTCACTCCTTGTATAACATGGCAGAATGGTTCCATCTTGAACTTTCTCCCTAACCTTATGGCAATCGATCTCTATGTGCTTGGTCCTCTCGTGAAATACTTAGTTGGAAGCTATGTGAATGGCTGCCTGATTATCACAATGGAAGGTAATTGGCCCTGGTTGTGCAATACCAAAATCTTTCAAGAGCGCTTTGAGCCAAGTTACTTCATTTGTCAGCTTCCTCATAGCCCTATATTCTGCTTCAGCACTAGAACATGATACCACCTTCTGCTTCTTAGTCTTCCAAGTGACTAAGTTCCCACCAATGAAGGTGCAATACCCAGTGGTTGATTTTCTATCCACCCTATCACCAGCCCAATCCGCATCACAATATCCGACAATCTCAGTGTTCCCATTCTTGCCCATCCATATGCCTTGACCAGGAGATCCTTTGATGTATCTAAGGATCCTTTCTACCATGCTCCAATGATATACAGTAGGTTTTTGCATATGTTGACTCACTTGATTCACAACAAAACACAAGTCTGGTCGTGTGAGGGTGAGGTAGATCAGCTTCCCAACTAGTCTCCTATACTGAGAAACATCCTTAAATAACTCATCAGCTTTCTCCCCCTTTCCATTGACCTTGTAGCCATCTTCAAGAGGAGTTTTGGCCGGTTTAGCCCCAAGCTTTCCCGTCTCTGTCAACAGATCAAGAGCATACTTTCTTTGGGATAGAAAGAGCCCTTCCTGAGACCGTAACACTTCAATACCCAAGAAGTACTTCAACTCTCCAAGATCCTTGATGTCAAATGATCTATTTAAGAAGGCCTTTGTGGACTGAATTCCTTCCTTATCATCTCCTGTGATGATAAGGTCATCCACATAAACCAAGACCGCCACGATTCCTTT
>JAENJI010000782.1:0-64501 GCA_018901935.1 Pugionium cornutum
CTTGTTAAACCACATTTAAGGCGTAACACCCTCTTCCAAGTGGACTCGAACTAGGGATGTCTTTCTTCGAAGAAGCCATTAGACCAAGAGCCACTAGAAGTAGGGACTTCTTCCTTCGAAGAAACCACTAAACCAACTAGGGACCGTTGAAGTTGCATTCATTTAACTGGTTTCGTGATCCAAAAATTGGGTTTTCTTGTTTAAATTTTGAATTTTGTGTCTCAGGAACTAAAATTGTTGACCTTGCTATTGTAGGATGACATTAAGAAGCTATGTTTAGTTTATGATGCTTTCTTGTCGGAGTTTCCATTGTGCCATGGTTATTGGAGGAAATATGCTTACCATAAGATAAAGTTATGCACTTTAGAAGATGCTGTTGAAGTTTTCGAACGAGCAGTACAAGCAGCTACTTATTCTGTAGCTGTATGGTTCGATTATTGCTCTTTTGCTGTCGCTGCTTATGAAGATCCTCATGATGTTAGTAGGTATTTCTGAGTTTTGGGTAGGCTTTTTGGTTATTCTTTGCTTATGAAGATCCTCATGAGAACCAATGGCTGATTTTTGCGAGTGATTACCTTACATAAATATATATATCTGGCAGATTATTTGAGAGAGCAATTTCACTTGTTGGAAAAGATTATTCTTGCTGCACTCTTTGGGACATATATATAAAATTCGCTTTGGGGCAGCAGCAATGGAATTCACTGGCTCATATATATCTTCGGACCCTGAGATTTCCAACCAAAAAGTTGCATCTCTACTTCAAGAAGTATGTTTTTTAGAAATGTTCTATAGTGACAGTTATCATGTTCTGATATTTTGAGTTCTTGTGGCTTAAGTTTGTCTTTCTTCATTACATTATATTTGTCATGCATGTTTTTCAGCTTCAGGAAGATTGCTGCTTCTTTGAAAGATAAGATTAAGTGTAGGATAGATGTTAATGCAGACCTTTGTTCAGACCCCATGCAAGAAGATTTGGTTGAAACACGTCACTCTGATGAGGAGATCTCTATTGTTATAAGAAACTTGATGGGTCCTTCCTCGAGTTCGGCTGTGTCAAAAGCACTGGATGCATATTTGTCGATTGGAGAACAGTTCTATCAAGATTCACGGCAATTGATGGAAAAAATAAATTGCTTTGAGATGCATATCCGCAGGCCTTATTTTCATGTAAACCCCTTGGACACAAATCAGCTGGACAATTGGCATGAGTATTTGAACTTTGCTGAAACATATGGGGACTTTGATTGGGTAGGGAAGTTTCTTGGTTTCTGGTTCAGTTTGGATTTTGTTCCCTTCTTGTTTATATATATATATATATATTTTTTTTTATTTTATTTTTTTATTTGCAGGCTACTAAGCTTTATGAGAGATGCTTAATACCATGTGCTAATTACGCTGAGTTTTGGTTCCGCTATGTGGATTTTGTTGAAAGCAAGGGTGGAAGAGAGCTAGCAAACTTTGCATTGGCTCGAGCATCAGAAACTTTTGTCAAGGTAAATGGGATTACGATTGCTTTAGTGTGCGAAAACAGAGAAAATAAACAACTAGGATCATACATTCACTTGAGGCCCTTTTATGTCCATTGTAGAATGCATCTGTTGTCCATCTATACAATGCAAGATTCAAGGAACACGTTGGAGATGCATCTGCTGCTTCTGTTGCTCTGTCTCGATGTAGCGAGGAATTTGGTTTTGGTTTTGTTGAAAATGTAACTAAGAAGGCTAACATGGAAAAGCGTCTGGTATGAATAATACACTAATCGATATCAACTGATTTTGATGACTTAGTGGTCAAGAATATCTGATTATGCGGTGTTCTATGTAGGGTAATTCTGAAGCGGCTGTTATTACATACAAAGAAGCTCTGAAGAAAACACTCATTGGAAAAGAAAACTTGGAAACCACCGCACTGTTGTATGTTCAATTTTCTCGCCTCAAGTACATGGTAACTAATGTTTTCGATTGTCTGTCAATAACATGTCACAATATTAATATAGACCTCTGGAAACTGTGTGTGTCTTTACCTTACCTTCAATACATTGCATTTTTTGGAATTTTTATTTATCTGAAGGTTTACTTCTTTTCTTAGATAACGAACAGTGCTGATGAAGCAGCTCAGATTCTGATAGAGGGCAATGAGAAAGTTCCTCACTGCAAATTACTTCTTGAGGTTTGTTATTAGCTTGAAGTCTGAATCTCGTCAACGATTCCTCATTTGGAAATCATATTTCTCCTCGCAAGTTCTATTGGCAGCTATTAACATTTTGAAGCTTCAATTGCTGTTCATAATTGTGCTAACAGGAGCTTATAAGACTCTTGATGATGCATGGAGAGTCTCGACAAGTGGATATGTTAGATCCTATCATAGATAAAGAAATATCTCACCAGGCAGATTCCTCCGATGGTCTGAGCGCAGTAGACAAAGAGGAGATATCAAATCTATACATGGAGGTAAGGTTTCTTTTACAGATAGGAGAAACAACGGTATTTCTTGCTTGTGGCCTTTTCTATTTCATCTTCTCTCATTTTTGGATCACAGCGAATGTGTTTAATACTTATGATTTGTTATTGGTTTTGCGCAGTTTATTGACCTCTCTGGAACCATTCATGATGTTAGGAAGGCTTTAGGTCGTCATATAAAATTATTTCCACATTCTGCTAGAGCCAAGTTACATGGATCCCTTCCTTCGAGGAAATCATTCAAAGACTTGTTTCAGCAAAGAGAGAAAACTCGTGAATGCTTGAATCAGGACCTATTAGCAAACAAAGGCATAGGCGGTACAGTTTTTCCTCCACTGGAAGAAAAGAAAGAGTTACCTCTGAACTCTGATGATGCTCAATCTAAAGATGTTATTCGGTCTGACTATTTAAACTCCGAGCCGAATCTGGGGTCTCTGACTTCAGGACTCCACGTTGAAGGAAACAATAATGTTGCAGAGAGGGAGAACCTCCGTGAGTCGAAGAGTGATTTCTCCATGGAGTTAAAGACGGATAAAGGTGGTCAATGCTCTCGTGAAGTAAGCCTACCGATTCAAGCCAAGCCCAAACATGGTTTTGTGGCTAAACAAGCTCACTTCTCGTCAAATTCAGTAGATACTGTGAAATCTGATGCTATAGTTATCCAACCTAGTGGCTCACGGAGTCCTCAAAGTTACCAAAACCAAGAATCGCTGAGGCAAGCTGGTCGAATGGGGCACCATGGAAGAGATTTAATCCAGAATCATAGAGATTTGAAACCTCGTTCTCATGAGAGACCTCCTCATATGTTGTATTCTCCAGACAAAACTGGGCGGGAGATTCTCGGTCAGCACATGGGTGTTGCTCCCCGAGACAATCGAGCAGCAGCGTCACAAAGATCAGTCTCACAGAATCTGCAGAACTCTGCATCTCAGATGCATCCGACGGTTCAGACATCTAATGTTTATCCTCATACCCAGCTTCTTGGTCAGCACATTAGTGGAGCCACTTCAGAAAATCCAGCAACACTTCAGAACTCAATCCCACAGAATCCGCAGAACCAATATCAAGACTCTGCATCTCAGGTTCAATCATCCTTTGCCTATCCTGAGACTCAGATTCCTCAGAATCCAGTGCAAACTAATGGCCAACAAGAATGTCAGATGCAGAGCAATGAGGCTTACAATAACCAGATGTGGCAACAGTATTACTATCACTATTACTACTACCATCAGCAGCAACAGCTTCTGTATGAACAACCACAACCAAATCAGAATTCTCAGTCAAACGAGTACCAGTCTCAAGCCGGAACTCAGTATCCACAATCTCAACAAGTGGAACAGCTCAATACGCAGCAACAGAACCAAGAGCCACAAAATCAGCAGCAAATTCAGTTCCAACAACAACAACAACAAGAGTGGTTTCAACAATGGCAACAACAACAACAGCAACAGCATGTTCTCTACCTTCATCAGCAGCAGTTGCAAGGAGAAGCAAAAGGTGATGAACAGAGACTTTCTGTGCCTCAGGTCTCCATAAGTGACAGTGATATTCAAAAGGTGTGCTCAAAAATCAAACTTGATGATTGTTTCAGTTTTGTTTCTGCTGTATTTTCTTAAGATGTTTACTGAGAATATGCTCGTCTTGTAGAGTCAAGAATCTGGAGCAGCCAATGAAGCAAATCTATCTTCTGATACCTCCATCAGTTCGATATGAGGTTCATGGAAGTCAATGAACACCTAATTGTATTTGTCTTGTGTTATCTTAAAGTCTGAGACAAAACAAAATGTTATAAAAACTTATAATTTTAATATTTAATGACTTTAGCAGTTTTTGAGGAGATATGTAAGAAACCAAGTTATTGTTTGGTTTTAGGTTTTATTGGTTTTGTATAAACGAAAACCACTGAACCATTTGTAATTGGTTTAGTTCTGATTTGGTATAACGAGACTTAAATTTTGGTTTGATTTATCTTTGTTTTTGAGTAGGTTCGAAGTTAATAAAAACAAATCTCTAATATATTATTTGAGAAATATTTTAAAACAAAATTTATTTTATTATATTATTAACAAAAATATTATAATATATCATTAGTATTTCAAATAAACATATAAATAAATTTAAATTAATAATAAAATTACAATATAATCTATTATTATTAATTTAGTTAGAAAATCAATATATTTTATTAAACTAGTAAAAAATATTTTAAATTCATAAAACAATTATTTTTTAATTTATAATACAAAAATTAATATTAAAATAATTTTAAATAAGAATTATAATTATATAAATATCTAATTTATATTTAGTAATAACCAATATTATATAATTTTCGAATATTATATAAATCTAATTAAAAAGATAATAGAGTAGAGTTTTGCGTTTATATCATACATATATTTAGTTTAAAAATGTATATATATATCATACAATTATAAATATTCACATTTTTCTATAGAGAATTATGAAAATTACTTAAACTATTAAAATATTTATTACAATATTCGTAATATTTTGTGCCAGATTTTGTTTTTTCGGATTTGCCCACAAAATCTGGAAAAGAATCTAAACTAAAATTTTAAAAAATCGAAGGTTTAACACGTGTCAACCTGCAGATGTTAGGTCCACTATACAGTTGGTAGTTTTTAATTGGATAACATGCGCCCACCAAAAGAACGCATCGTAGCCGTCAATTTCATCCAATAAAGAGCCGTCGTAAAGCTTCTATCATTTCGTATTGACCGTTCGTGGAAGTCATTTGAGAGAAAACCCAGAGAGAAGAGCAAACCACAAGTTGAGAGAAAAATTAAAAAAACACTCAGGTCGGTCTTCGTCTTCGTATTCTTCTCCAAATTCGATCGCTTTTATTCTTCTTCCTGTTTATTTTGCTTATCTTTTCAGTTTTACGTTTCTGTTATAAATCTTTGTTGCTTGACTTTCGATTTCTAATACTTCTTTGTTGCTTACTGAATTCGTTAGAAAAAACCTGCCATTTTCCATCTGGGTTTTCTGGAAGATTATACCTTTTTCGGAATTTTGCTGGATAAGAGTTTGAATTTGTGAAATTTCTTTTGGGGGTCTGGTTTCTATTAGCTGTTTATGGTAGATTTTTCATTTTGTGTGTGTTTTTAGATTATGTTCGAATTTTTATTCTTCCAAAATTTCATCTTGTCGTTAGTCTAATTTATACTTTTGTCGTTTCTTTCTCGAATTTGGCTGTATGATTACTTGATTTGATGTTAATGAATTGTTTCTGAATTGGAATTGGAATTCGCGTTTTTAGTGAAGCGTGTAATTTTGTTTCTCCGCTTGATTCGTTGAATTAAGAATCAAGAGAGACCTATTGTGATTTGTGAATATATGCTTTCTATGTAAGATTGTGGGTTTGTGCTATTTCTGACAAGGTTGACTTTCGGTTTGTAGTCTTCTCGGTTTTGTACCCTTTGGTTCTATGTAGATTCTCTCTTTTTTTCTTCTTCTATTTTCTCTTCTTGGTTTTGATTATTGAAATAGCTGATTGTGATTTTTTACAGCATCTTGTTCTGGGCTGATCTTTCATAAAGCTGTTGGTGAGCCTGAATGTGTTTGATCCAAGGGCGCTATACTTGAATTACAGAGTCAATGCCATATATAGAAATGAAGAGCAAGATAAGTAAGGTTCTTGGTGTTAATAAGAAACATAAAGCAACTACAAGAAATTCATGCTCTGTGTCCAAAATATCAGAGCGCATGAACGTAGCTACTCATGCTTGCAACGATGATGAGAAACAGAATCTTGGTAAAGCTTTTTCCTTGTATGAGTATTCTGCCCAGATTGTTGATTTAGATGTCCTCTCTCAATGACTGTATCGGTTTCTTCAGGTTTGGATACATTGGCTCGGGATACTGAAACCAATGAGCCCGCTGAAATTCTCGTTGAAGACATTTCTCAGTCTCAGGCATTTGCATCTTCTATCGATAGCTCTAAACCTGTCGATAAAATGGTAAAATTTGATATGTGTAGCTGACTTTCATTTATCCTTTCTTTCAAAGCTATATATGAAACTTTTGCTGTGGAATATATCATTTATGTTCAGGAAACGGCTTGCAACTATATGTCAAACTCGGATACAATATTTTCACCTGTTCTGAATGATGAACTGGATGGAACTGATCGAGGTATCTGTTACCAGTGCAGTTTCGATCTATGCTTGCCTTTGTTTAGTCTAGTCTAATATATTTCTTCCCGAAGTATTTGCAGCAGGAAAATCTGTGCACTGGGAAATTCCCAGGTGGGGAGGCCACAAGAGCAGCAGCAAGATTTGCTTTGACAGCCAAACTTGCAACGTGACTGATTTCTTTATTTCAGACGTTCTTATTGCAAGCTTACCGTTTGATGAGAGTGGAAACATTGATGCATTCACTGAAACAAGCCCCTTGCCTCATTACATCTTCCCTGAGCAGTACATGTTACTACCTTACTTAGAAGATGAATCAGCCAACACAGATAATGCTAAGTCAGATGTTGACAACTGGATTAGTGTCGATAACCATGAATTATTTATGGCATTCAACCGGACAAGATTGCACAATATAGAACCAGATCGTGAATCTGAACAAGCTGAGGATTTTGACCCTCAGATTTTTATAAAGAATCAGCCGGAATTATTGGATGTCGTATCCAACTATTGGCCTAGGGATACCCCAAGAAAGAAGGCTGTGACCCTTGTCCTTGATTTGGATGGTATGGCTTTTTATTTTATATTCTCGAGTCTTTTCCTCATCATGAGCTCATTCGTTATAACAGTTGTTCCTTTAAATATATGTAGTAGACTGAATCATGTTCAGAAGCAGAATCTGAACTGACTTATTTAATTGGTTGTATATTTTAATTTTCAAGGTGGTAACACCTTTGCAGTTTTTTCTACCAATGAAGAAATATGAAGAAACATCTTTATTATTGTGTACTGTTAAACTTTTCTGTTTCTTGTACCTTCAAGGCAGATGTGCTACCCAAGTAACCAATGTTTCTTTTCTTTCTCAAATGCAGAAACTTTAGTCCATTCAACTCTGGAATCGTGCAGTGTTGCAGATTTTTCTTTCAGAGTCTTTTTCAACATGCAAGAAAACACTGTATATGTGAAACAAAGGCCACACCTTTACAGGTTCCTGGAGAGGGTGGTAGAATTGTTTCATGTTGTTATCTTCACGGCGAGCCACAGCAGCTACGCTTCACAACTTCTAGATATACTAGACCCAGATGGAAAGTTCATATCACAGCGATTTTATCGTGACTCATGCATTCTTTCAGATGGAATTTACACCAAGGATCTAACTGTTCTGGGTCTTGATCTGGCCAAAGTGGCTATAATTGACAACTGTCCCCAGGTACTTTATCTGATAATCTGCTCATGGACCTTGACAATTTTAACTGAAGTCTTGTGTCTCTTTATGTTTTTTTTTTTAATATACTTAGTGACTGAGAGCACTACTAATTTTATGAAAGGACACAGCCGTCAACTTCAGTGTGAAGAATATCTGTCAGATTGCAAAATCTCAAGCTTTCTTGGTGTGTACATGGACACCCTCATCAGTTACGCTTTGATCATCCAAATCTTGTTTCTTAATTGTTTCAGGTGTACAGATTCCAAATGAATAATGGGATCCCCATCACAAGTTGGTACGATGATCCAACTGACGAGGGTTTGATTTCTGTACTTCCTTTCTTAGAGACTTTGGCTGTTGCTGATGATGTTCGGCCTATCATTGGCAGGAGATTTGGTAACAAGGAATAATAGCTTCCATTCTCTTTTTCTCTATATACATCGAGTGCAGATTCTGGTTTCTTTTCCTTTTCAATCCTTAGTCATAAATTGGTCCATAATTAGTCCCTCATATTTCTTACTAGGACGTTACTTAGGTAACCAAAGAATAAGCCCGTTGAGCCTAGTGAGATAAGTTATCGCCTTTTTGGAATCTTCTGAGTAGAAGACCTTAGTTGTGGGCTTAAATCCTATTCTTTTACTGGTTCTTCTCTGTCTAGAAAAGCTTGCAATTTGTTACAAAATGTACAGTTTGTTAAGCTGAGATAATGAGTGTGTACAAATGAGTTCTTATTGCTTGAAATCATTTTGGAAGTTAACACCAGCTGCATTCATAGTTTCATACCTTCCCTATTTGAACTTTCTTACACTGTTAGTTAAGCTCGAAATTGTTGTTTGGACTCGTAAATCCAAACTGACGACAGTTTGATTTCTCTACTTCTCTGCCAGTGTCATGTAAACACAAAAGGCTGTTCAAATAATGCAGAAGTTGAGTCTTGCTTAAATCTTGAATCTTCTTTCAGCTTCCTGCTTTTCACCTCTTGGCTTTGCAACATTCATATAAAGTTATCATACTTTGAGGTGGGAGGAATACTGAATAAGCCATGATCAGGTCAACTTCATGGTATATAGTCCATAATCCTCTTTAAAGTTTTCATGATTTCGCATGATTTATGTGCAGATAGTAATCATCCAACGAAATCGCAAACCTTAACCATATTATATGCTTATTTTTGCATCTGGTTTCTTATTTCTTTCCTCTCTATAGCCTTGTGGTTACCTAAACCAAAGCCATATGTAATCTTTTATCCAAGACCTGTTTCTGTCTTCTGCTTCTTCCCATTGTTTCATATAGATAATAGACTTAGTATATCATACACAAAGTCACAGATGATTGTTAAAAAGTCTCTGAAGAGATTGAATGGCGAAATTGAGTTTGAAGCTATTATGGAGATGAATTCACATGTTCAGAAGATTGAAAACGAGTGGATTGAGTCCTTACCATCCAAAAGGAGACTTTACTGAATGTTCTTCATCAGCTAATATTTGTTTGATGAACATCACAGTCACACACATTACTTCTATACTTTGACAAATTAATCAAAAGATTTAAAAACTGTGATGACTTCAGCAAACACAATTTCTTATTATTGATTCTATTTTTGTTTTTGTTATTAGACATGTACACTTTACCAAAACACAGTAAGAGATTATTAAAAGGTCAATATAAAATCTCACATATTCAACTTATATTAATTGAGAAACACTTTTAAAAGTAAATCTTACTCTATTGTTATTTACATTTTTACATGTCATCAATATAATGACTTTTTACAGGAATATGAAAATACACATAGAATACTAGAAAAATTACATTATTTATATTAATTTGGTTGAAAACTCATATATTTATTATTAAACTATTCACTAAATCAATTATTGGTAGCACCGAAATTTTGTAAATATAACATATTTAACAACAAATCAAATTTAGCAAAAAGGATTTAAAATTCAGTTATATTATAATAATTATGTATTGTTTTTGTTTGAATATATTTTTTAAAGAAATTGAATCATTACTATGTTTTTGATAATAAAAAATTAAATTTTTGCATGTTATATGATTTGCATTCTAAAAACCAATATAATGTTATTAACTAATGATTTTAATTATATTCACATACCTAATATTTATATACTAGATTTTGATACACACACCGTGTGAAAAATTAATTATTTATTTAGTTAATGTAAACCAGATATATATATATATAATTTATCTCATATTAAAATAATTTTTAAATATTTTAATGTTGATTACAAAAATAAAATAGATACTGAAATCGAATTATACAAATAGATTTAAATTATATCTATCTTGGATAAAATTATAAATGTGATAAATATTCAATTAAACTAAAATTTTGTTTTATATTTTGTTTTACTAGTTTTTCAAAATTTATAATATTTTTTTTGTATTGTATTTGTATTTTATGACAAAATACATTTTATGTTAAAATATTAAAGATTTACATATAATAACTATTCAATAGCAATTTTCGTAAATAATCTAATAAATTATATTTTATATAATATTTATTTTAAAATACTATGTGATACATGATTATGATATATTTGTAAATTATACGTGAATATAAAATTATTTTAACATGATTTTTAATTAATATATTAGAGATTTCAATATAAAAAATTAGGGCGAACTTTTATTTGCACAAGGTAGTTGTTAGTTATTAGTTATTACTAAGTTTTCTTTGATTTCAATATCAATGGCTCTTTAACTTTTTAAAGGCCCGGAAAAAATTCTATTTGGGCCACAATTTGAGCCCAATTAGAAGCGCTAGGGTATACCTATAAAACTCACTTTTAGGTGTCAAGCTGCTGTTTTGCAGAGCCGCTTTGAGATCTTACGAAGGAGCAACAATGGCGGTCCCGTTACTTACCAAGAAGGTTGTGAAGAAGAGGTCTGCCAAATTCATCAGACCCCAGAGCGATCGTAGAATCACTGTGAAGGTAATCATTTATATAGATTTATCCTTTTCATGTGTATTCATGTAATTTATGGTTGTTCGTTAATTTTTGGAGATCAAGCTTTGTATTTTCCGAGAAAATTTACTTAGATACTTAGGAAATGTTGCGAAATTGTCTTCTGAGTCTTAAAAAGATGCAACACAGTGATAAATATCCAAGTTTTCTGGATCTGAGGGGACTATTTAACTTTGATCTTGTACTTGTATGCTGCCATAACTATTACTGATGTTATATTACTTATATTTAATAGCTGAAATAGATTTATTGATTGATTCAATCGTCGTCATTAGCTTCATTGGCATATATATAATGCCCTATGGTATCTGGTGTCCAGAATTGTACTTATGTTTCTGGTCACTTCGTTTTTAAGGGCAGAAAGTGAAACTCTTACAGGTCTTGCGACACAGTTAGCTTTAGTTCGATAAGCTTACTGTTACTTTTAAACCTGTTAACATCTCCATGTGGTAATTTGTTAGAAAAGCTTGGTTCGATTGGTTTATAATGTGCGGATTTTCTCGTTGTCTAATGGGTTGTTGTTTGTCTTCCAATTGTAACTGTTCAGGAAAGCTGGAGGAGGCCTAAGGGTATTGATTCCCGAGTTAGAAGAAAGTTCAAAGGTGTCACCTTGATGCCCAATATCGGTTATGGATCTGACAAGAAGACCCGCCACTATCTCCCCAACGGATTCAAAAAGTTTGTTGTTCACAATTGCAGTGAGCTTGAGTTACTCATGATGCACAACAGGTACGTACATGATTGCTTTTCCTCTAATCTAGAGTACTTTAGAGATGATTGAAGGAAATTATTCTTACGGTATGTTTGCTTTGGCTTCTCAGGACTTACTGTGCAGAGATTGCTCACAATGTCTCAACAAAGAAGAGGAAAGCCATTGTTGAGAGAGCTTCTCAGCTAGACATCGTTGTTACCAACAGGCTTGCTAGGTTACGTAGCCAAGAAGACGAGTGAAATCCCTAAGAGAGATATCTAGTGTTACTTCTTTTATCTCTTGACTATTTCCAGAGTTTGTTACATTTTTGCATGATTAATCAACTTGGTTTCCGTTTTTATGATTTATTCAGAATCCAAGCCAAGAAAGTTCAAAACCCTTTTTTTCTTTTGAGTTCAAAACTTCTTGAATCTTGACACTGGCAGTGTTATATCATTCAATTTCCAATATCCCAACTTTGCTGACACATTAAAGTAGAATGTCGGTTTAAAGACAAGCAAGGGAACTAGTTTGAGCCTGCTAAACAAAGAGATTTGTTCATTCATTTTCCTTTAAACCAAGAGTACGATCAAGTTGGGAGATGAAATTTCATCTCCCGGAGGGACTCAAAATAGTAAGATGTGGTATGCGACTCTCAGATTACTCTACTCCATTTTTGAGTGAAGCTAATGAAAGCATAGCAAATAATGATGGAAGTTACGATATGACTGCGCACTTGGTGAACAAGTGTTTGGAGACAATAGTGATGATCATGGAGGGATATAGGAACTTAGCAAGTAACCATTAATTACTTGATTTTGTAGAGAAGTCAAGACCTTATGGACTTGTTCTGCAAGGTATCTCCATCGTTGATTACGTTTAATAACCTCAAGCACTTGTTTTTTTGCTATATATCATTACTTCTTACACACGTTTCTTTCTTTTTCTTTGGCCATGAATGTTTATATTATAAAAAGAAACATTTTATAATATTTCAAGTGTGTCCTGTGAATGACGCAAAGACTGGATTCTTTGTAAAATAAAAACAGTAAACGATGCTTTACAACCTGTAAGAACAAGATTTTAATTAACTTTAAAGAATCAAGAAAAACCAAACAGCCTTAATCAAGAAAAGTACCACTACCCTAAAAAAAGAACTTTTAAAAACAATATATAAACCCTAAGTTCTTACATCATTCAACAACTAAGAAAAAATGGCGGAACAGCAGCAGATGAAACCAGTGGCCTCTTTGCTTCTAGGATTGAATTTCTGTATGTACGCCATTGTTCTTGGAATTGGAGCATGGTCCATGAACAAAGCTATCAACCATGGCTTCCTTATTGGTATCAAACTTTCCTTTCTTCTGTTATTGAAAACAAAGTTTTTGCCATACAAATTTTCATAATTAAACTATTTAATTATAGACTACAAAAATAACATTTTAAAATTTTGTTGTTATAAATATACCACTATTAATAAATTTTTTTAAAATTATCATAAATTTAATATTAAAATAATAGAAAATTCTTCTTAATAATAAAAAATTAAATTTTAAATTAGAAAAAAATGCTAATATAATATTTGAACTTTACTCATAATTTATTTATGGTAAATAAATATTTTCATAAAATAATTTGTGCTATTTTGAAATTTTTAGTTTACTAAATTGTAATAAAAAATTAAAAATATACTATTTTAAATTATTATTCTTTAAAATATTGATTTAAGGAAATTATATAAAATAATATTTTTTAAAGTTTTTATTCCAAATATATCACCAATCATTTAAATTTTTAAAAATAGCATAAATTTAATACTAAATAACTAAAAATCTATTCGTAGTAAAAAAACAATTAAACCCTAAATTATAAAATATCAATCCAAATATTATATTTTAATTATATATATAATTTATTTGAGATAAATAATTATTTTTAAATAATAATTTATGATATTTTATTTTTAAAATATTAAATTTATAAAATAAAATTAAAAATAATATTTTAAAGTATTACTCTTAATTTAAACATCTAATTACTTTTTGTTAAAAAAAATTCAAGGTGCGGATTTTAGCCTTCCAGTTCATTTCTCACCAATACATTTTCCGATGGGTAATGCGGCCACCGGATTCTTTGTGATGTTTTCTTTAATTGCCGGAGTTGCTGGAGCTGCCTCGGTTATCTCCGGAATCAACCATCTCCAGTCATGGAGCACGGCAAGTCTCCCGGCAGCTGCTTCTGTCGCCACCATTGCTTGGTCACTCACACTTTTAGCCATGGGGTAAACACTAACACAAATTATATTAATTTATGATTAAATCTTCAACAAATTGTTATAATATTCTTTTCTTTTTTTCCAGTTTTGGGTGCAAAGAAATTGAACTTGGCATGAGAAATGCACGTCTGGTGAGTGTTTTAATAGAAAAATTACCACTAGTTTACTCATTACTTCATCAAATGACTAATTGTTTGTTGCAGAGGACAATGGAGGCATTTCTAATAATACTTTCTGCAACTCAACTTCTCTACATAGTTGCCATATATGGAGTTCGAAAATAAATCAAAGATGTTTCTTTTGTGTAATCTTTCGTCTTTATTTCTTTGTATGTGTGTGGTTTGGATTGTTTGATTGGATTGGTACTAGGTTTAGAGTTATATCTTATTATTTTCTTTATCAGATTACTCTTTCAAATGAATACAAATTCTAACATATAGAATTGTAGCAATGATCATTTAATTGCCGCATATATTAACAAAGTTTAGGTCAAATTACAAAATTTGTTCTGGTCAAAAATTACAACCGAGAGGTTTTCTATTAAGAGACTACAAGATCTCTCCTTCCTCAAGATCATCGACTCTCATAGCATCAGAAATTTCTGATTCAATCTCTTCCAGATAATCATCATTTCTTAAAAACAGACCCAACCCTTCAAGCATTCTTGTCAGATTAGAGCCACCACCACTACCACCACAGAGATCAACGAAATCCTTCTCCAATTTCATGAAGTTGTTCTCTTCTAAATCGAAGCTTTTTTTCATCTGTACACGATTACAGATATCAGAATCTTGTAAAATGGTTAAAGGCAAAAAAGGGGATTTGCAATGTTTGACAAGGTACCTTTTCTAGTTCAAGCCGTTCTCTCTCCCGTTGCTGCCTCAACTCCGTTTCTTCTCTCAATCGTGTAGCAATCTTAGCAGCTCTCATCTCAGCTTCAATTCTAGCTTTCTCTGCATTTATTTTGTGAATGTAAGAGGCGAGATTCTAAAAGTTTGAGACATAATTTAGCACAGAAACATGAGACAGTGTATACCCTCGCGTTGAGTTCTTTCCATATGTTCCTTTTCTATCTGTATTCTTATAAGATCGGCTTTGTTACTCTGTAAAACACACAACAAGTCAGCAACTTTCCGTAAAACAAAAGCTGTTAAAGTCTCGGTTTTTATTGTAACTGGAATCAGGAAAGTAATGATGATACCTGATCAAGGATTTTTTTATGTTTAGCTCTTAGAATGGTCTCTGCAAATTGACCCTTGAGTATTGCAGCACGAAGAGCCTTCTCAGGTGGCAAGGGCGGCATAGCAGTTAATGCCGTTTTCAACTCTGTAACAACCGGAAAGTATCCTAAGAAACCAAACTATGCAGAAAGAAGAATCCCACAGATTCGATTGAAATTATAAGGTAGAAATAAAACATACCAGTATCCAGTAGAGCACTGTTTGAAGATTTATCAAGCTGAGAACTAACACAGCCATTTTTCTCATTCCTTGAATTCACAGATTCTTCATTCAAACAGACATAAAAGAATAGTAAACTGTTACAAAAGTAGCGGAAATAGAAAAGCAAGTTTGAACGAAACTAGGAAAAGTAGCTTGAGATTTCTTACCATTAGAATGTGGATCTGACTGGCTCACCTCCGAACCGGAAATGTTCTTAACTCGAGAATCCTGTTTTGCAACATGAATTCCTTTTGGTAATGACAAGACCAAGAGGAATCTCATTCACTAAAGATCAAGTAGTAGTCAACAGATACCGTTAATGAAGAAACTTCAACTCCAGATGAGTTACAGGACTTGAGGCATATGCAAATTATCCTACCACATGAACCACATTTGCAAGCTGCAATTGGAGACAATAGTTAGTTCCAAATGCTGAGAAGCCACAAAGCAGAAAGGTTAATTCTCAAGTTTGTACCTTTGCTTGGGATTTTCACAGTTGAACTGAGTCCAAGGCCCTGATCGAGTTTCTTAATCCTCAACTGAAAATATTAAATACATTAAAATCATAGCAGTAACTACAATGGCGGCAAAAAGTCTAAGATTCTGATGATATATCCTACCTTTGTTGCTAAAGCTTTAGGTGTGACAACAGGAGTATCCTTTTTGCTCTGCACTTTCTCTCGCTTTGAGGAAAGAGAAGCGTTTTTGGGCTTTTCTTGCACTGGCTTTGGAATCTCCACGGAGTACCTCCCAGATGTTTCAGGGTTGCTTTGTCGTGAACAATCGACTTCAAAGGATCGTAATTTAGAATCTTCTGTGACTTCAATACCGGATAATTCCGAAATCTTTTTCTTCTTGAGTGATTCCCATCTGGCCTCAAAAATGTCCTTAAGCTCCTTTGCCACCTTGTGAACAGAATTTTGTGGAGGATTATACAGCATTGCATTGGTAAACGTTAACCGTACATCTGTTGCAAACTCATCCGCATTGCTGTACGCATTCTTCAAAAGTTTGGATTTGATTGTGCCTAAATCCATAGGCTTTGATATCACAGAGAAATAATCAGGAATATTCAGCCTGACAGGATCCACAGGCTCATTAAAGATCCATCCAAGGTGGTGCTCTCTCAATAATCGTAACAGTGTAAAGCACTGACTAGACAAATGACGGTCTAGCTTTAGCTTTTTCTTCGGTTGAACCTCCTCTAGCTCTTTAGGTCCATGCTTCCTCGATTGACTTGAGGCTTTAAAAACATCTCCACCGATTGATTTCTGAATTTTACTCGCATTATCGCAGTTGTTAATATCCGGAAAAACTTGAAAAGTTTTGACAGAACCTTCAGAGCCAAACTTTATCCTCAGTTTGGTTACTGCAACCATTCTTTCAAATTCTGAAAAAAAAAACCTCAACACATAAGCAAAACCAGTTTCGTAACAAAACCCCAGAAATTAGGGTTTTTCTGTGCGACTGCACTGTACCCGAAATTAGGGTTTCTAAACAATAAAATTGACTCAGGAATCAAAAACCCAACAAATTCCGACGAAATCCTGAACAATATCGGTTAAAATTAACTAGGGTTTTCAATACTTTTGCAAAACCCTTAGAAAAAAAGAAATTTTACGAAACAAAGGAAGAATGGAAGAGAAGAATAAAAATCGAAGAAGCTTGCCTGAGTAAGAATGGTTCGACTGAATGGGAAAATCTGAGAGAGAATGAAGCCGTCGCTTAGCAGAGAATTGAATAAGAAGAAAGCGGCGATGAAACTTTCGACATTCTTTCTACACGGAGACAGGCTTTTAAATTCTGAAAAAAAAACCTCAACACATAAGCAAAACCAGTTTCGTAACAAAACCCCAGAAATTAGGGTTTCTCTGTGCGACTGCACTGTACCCAAATTAGGGTTTCTAAAAAATCAAACTAACTCAGGAATCAAAAACCCAACAAATTCCGACGAAATCCTGAATAATATCGGTTAAAATTAACTAGGGTTTTCAATACTTTTGCAAAACCCTTAGAAAATAAAGAAATTTTATGAAACAAAGGAAGAATGGAAGAGAAGAATAAAAATCGAAGAAGCTTGCCTGAGTAAGAATGATTCGACTGAATGGGAAAATCTGAGAGAGAATGCAGCCGTCGCTTAGCAGAGAACTGAATAAGAAGAAAGCGGCGATGAAGCTTTTTACTTTCTAACACGGAGACAGGCTTTTAAAGGTTGGATAGAATAGAATAGACGCGTCCCGAGTAATTAATTAATTCTATTAAAAATATACCATATTAAATTAAATAAACCACTGATCCATTGGGTCTTTTTGGGGTTCATATTAATTAATGTTTTCTTTTGGGACGACACTATTTTACTACATAAACTATTGCTGCCCATGATTTTTCCACATGAACTTTGGACCTCTCTATTATACTACATGAACTAACAATGCACACCTTAATTTTACATAAACTATTGACATGTATTCACAATTCTCCAAATCGTTATTTTTTGCATAAATCACGATCAATTGAAGTTAATTGCGTCTACCACATAACTCACATAACCCAAATTTTCATAATTGTGTTTATTCAATTGGTTAAAAGGAAATCTAATTCAATGAGTTGGAATAAATATAGTTAATTTCAATTGATCGCGATTTATTCAAAGATAACGAGACAATTATTTATCACATTTTTTTCAATTTTAAAATATTTTGCTCTTCCCAGTGCTCAAATGGATTCGATACCAAGGAAGCGACCCAAATCGGAGACTAAAGCCCAACGAAACCCTAAATCTCCGATCAGGTCATTACTCGAACCACCGGAAAACTTCTTCCCTTCTAAAGAAGAGCTTGTGAGGCTCCTGACGGTGGTGATTGTCGCTTGTGCGGTGGCCTTTGCCTGTAATTTCCTCGCTAACTATCTGGACTCAAACCCTAAATCTTTCTGCGACAGTAACTCAAGTTCCATCGACTCGGACTTGGGTAAGCTCGAGATTCCTAGTCAGTGGTTTTCATTTCGTCTGTGACGCTTTCTCAACTCAATTTCTTTGTCTTAGATTTCTGTGAACCCTGTCCAATAAATGGGGAATGTTACCAAGGAAAATTGCAATGTAATCATGGATACAGAAAGAAAGGAAATTTATGCGTAGAAGATGGAGAAGTCAATGAATCAACCAAGAAATTGGTATTTAATTATACATCCTAAATACTCAAAATTTTAGATTTTTGTGTTGTTGATTATTTGGTTTAAACATTTTTTGCATCTGGTTTTGTTGTTGGTCAGGTTGGGTATTTTCAGGAAAAAGTTTGTGAAGCATATGCTTATAATGAATGCTACGGTACTGGGACCATTTGGGTATGCTTGTGATTTATCTTCAACTCTAGTGTTTTGATTTATTTTTGTATTCATTTTGTAGTAACTGTGACGAATTCATTGAGCTATTTTCATCGATTGTTTAGGTTCCAGAGAATGATGTTTGGCGAGATCTGCGTGCCAACGGTTTCATGAGTAACTTAGACGAGCTTGCTTTCAATTTTGCAAAAGAAAAAGCCGTAGAAGCTGTCACTAAGCTTCTAGAGAAAAGGACTAATTCTGATGGGTTGGAATTTTCGTTACTGATTAATTCTATTTGCTGAAAACTAAATCTTGAAGTTGTTGTGTTGGCAAAGATCCTTACTTTATCTTTGATTTATTTGAAGGATGAATGAGCTGAAGTGCCCGGAATCGCTAGTGGAAAGTTACAAACCTGTAACATGTCGCATACATCAATGGTTTTTGAGGCACATCTTAGTTATCTCTTCTGTGTGTGCAATGGTAATGTACTATTAGAAAAAAGCCAATCTTTGAATGGTTTAGTTTACTTTATCAACATCTTCAAGCTTGTTTACAGTGTTGAGATGTACAGCTTGTGGGGTGCGCAATATTGCATAGGAAAATTCAGCGAAAGCGATATGTTTCGCATAGAGTGGAAGAGCTATACGACCAGGTACACCTGAAATCTACAGCATCTCAATCAATCCATTATCCTTGTCTTTGTGTCTAAATACGTAATAGTCATTTGTTTTCAATTGTTTCATTAGGTTTGTGACTTTCTGGAAGAGAATGCAGTGTCATCAAATTCTGTAGAGACTAGTAACTGCGAGCCTTGGGTTATTGCAGCACGGTTACGTGATCATCTCCTTTTGCCCAAAGAAAGAAGAGATCCTTTGTTATGGAGTAAGGTATTCTGTTTTTTTGCCTTATCCTTATCCTATCAACTAGTAACTCCGGTTCTTGACCTGACTCCACTCTTTCTCAAAATATGGGTTGACATATTTTCACTTTTTCAACCAATTCTCATGTTGTTGCCTGAGATGATTCATTATAGGTTGAGGAGTTAGTACAAGAGGATTCACGTATAGATCAATATCCAAAAATTGTAAAGGGTGAACAAAAGGTTGTATGGGAATGGCAAGGTATGAAAGTGGAATAGTTTGTTTTTTACCCTCTTTCACTTGTCGATTTCTACATCACTTGAGTGTTGTTTCTTCATCAATGATTCAGTTGAAGGTTCGATTAGCTTATCCAAGATGAAGAAACGGCGAGAGACGCAGAAGAAAGTTAGACAAATTAATGACTCAAACACGATCATGCAAGAAAGTTACAGTAGAAGAATTGCGGGTAAGTAAGGTGAAACATTTTCTAATTGAGCCAAATAGACATTTGTTAACATTCTCTATATCCGGGTTTTGTTTCAGAGACAAGTTCTTAGTACATTGACAAGAGAACAATGTACAAAGTGATTCTTCAGGTGTAATGTTAAAAGATCCAAGAACCGAGGAAACATTGTCGAATCTTTGTTTGTTTCTGTTGTTGATGATGCTTGAATATTGTAATAGGTGAGTGAAGAATACTGACTTAGATCTGTTGAAACTTGAAGGTTACCTGATGGCCTTTTGTTAATTCAGAAGGTTTCATGCCCATTTTTCCACTTTTACATATTTTCTTCCATAGCAAAAATAATTGATTATTAGATCCGAATTAATTTCAAACTATTTTGTATCTTGAGAAATTGTCTAAAATAATTTTTTTTAAAATTGTTTTATATGTAATATTAATTATTTAAATTTTTAAAAATAAAAAAATATTAAAATTATTTTTAAAAAGTTTATAATAAAAAAAATTTAAATTCTTAATTACAAAATAAACTCAAACATTATATTTTAATTTTATATATAATTTATTTGAAATAAATAATTAGTTTTACATAATAATTTATAATATTTTATAAATTTTATTTTTAATATATTAAATTTAGAAAATAAATTTTAAAAAATATTATTTTAAAGTATTATTCTTTATATATTTTTTCATAAAATATTATTAATTCAAATAATCATTTCAAATTAATTTTCATATCATTCCGAATTAATTCGGTTTGGGTTTTATTTCTATACACTGGAATTATACATTAATGTTTTTAATTTTTAATACAAAAATTAATTATATTTTTATTTGTTTTGACTATTTTTATTTTTCAGTTTAGCTTGGTTAAAATTATAGTACACCAAAATAAAATACAGGGAGTGTTGAGTGAATTAATAAATACAATTAATTTTAAAAGATTATTATCCGATGAAAAAAAAAGAAGATTAATTTCAAAAAGTGAAATAGTTACATTCCATGTTCGGTAAAATTCAAAATGAGGACCCAAGAAGGTAGTGGAACGTGTCCCATGATAGACTTGTCATGTGATGTGACTTGTTGTCTTTTTTTTTACATTAACTTTTGTTTTGGGCAAATTTTGTAATTGAATTTCATAGCAAAGGTAAGAAAGCAAAATTCAATATTTCATAAATTCAACTTTTATATGTATGATAATATTTTATGAGTAAGTTTTTATAATATTTATGTTTTTAATCAATAAACTTATTTTGTAAATATTATGACTCAAAACTAAATTTTATAGAGTTAAAACTATTTTGAAGTATTAATACTTCATTCAATTAGTAAACAAAAACATTAAAATAAAATTATAGTTTAATTTAAAGAGAAATTTTTGAATATTATCATATCCCAAAAATACTAGAGTAATACTATAAAATAACACTTTTTAAGTTTATATTACAAATTTAGCACATTAAAAATAAAACTCTTTAAATAACATAAATTATTATAAAAATAATTATTTATCTCAAATAATATATAAAATTAAAATATAATATTTACGTTCATTTTTTCAATTTATATTTTAATTTTTTTATTAGGAAAAAGATTTTTAATTATTTTACTATTAAATTTGTGCTATTTTATAAATTTAAATGATTAATCTTATATTTGAAATATAAAAAAAATGATGTTTTAGTCAATTGTCCAAAATACTATCGTTAGTATTTATATAAAAATACTACATTTAACGAAGGAAATCTAAACAAATAGGAAAGTTTGAACTAAAAACACAATGTTTGAATAATTTTATAATTTATTTAGGATAAAAATTTACACAATAATCTGTGTTACTTTTGAATAAGAAGATAATTCTAAAAAAATATATAAAATAGATATTATACCAAAAATTATGGTTTTTCTTAAAATATCAATGAAAATTTTATTTTCCAAACATATGACATAACTGAAATTAAATTTTAAATCTTTAAAAGTAAAACATAAATCATAAATTCAAATATTTTCATGTTTTGGTATTTTTGAAAAAAAAATTTATAATGTTTTCGGAGAAAAAAATAAATGATTATATTTTTATTAATAAAAATTATTTTATTGATATTTTAGCAGATTTTTTAAAAAAAGAATTAGCAGTGATGTTTGTGAAATAAACATAAAAATATAATACTTCATAGTATTTTCTAATTTTAAATATTACATTAGAATAATTATTTTGTAAAACACAGAAAAGCTTAAAATGACAATTATTATGAAATTGAGGGAGATATAAAGTACAATTCACATTCAAAGACTGAAACCAAAATTTAAATGGCTGTATGACAAAAAAAAAACAATTCTTGTGTATAGTACCGAGGAAGAAAGCATATGCAATCAAAAACATTTATAGAGCAGAAAAAAATAAGATCTTTGCCTCTATTTTTTCCACTCTGCAGCTTTTGAAGCTAAGTTTCAGATCTCTCTCTCCTCTCTCTAGCAACTTTATTTTCTCTTTAGTTTACAGATTTTTATTATTTATATTATTATACTGCCTCCTCAACTCCCCACCAAGCACAAATTGAATCCCACCATTGTTGTTACCTCAATCCAAGAGACAGATAAATCTCTCTCATAAGCATTTATCTTTTAGTTTCTGTTTCCTATTCAAATTTCTAAGTTTTGTGGAAGACAAATTGTTCAACATTTTTTTATGTGAGACACAAAATGGGTTGCTTACATTCAAAAACTGCTAATCTGCCTTCTTCTGATGATCCATCAGCTCCAAACAAACCAGAATCAGGTAAATAGTCTTTTCGATTCTAGTTTACTCGCTAGTTTCCGCAGATTTAGTTCTTCTTTGAGCTTATTTCCGTCGGTTTCTTTTATGGGTTTGCTTAAGTTTGTGGGTTCATGGTTTATTACGGCTTTAAGCAGAGATAAAAGGTGAAAAGTCTTTAACTTTTTGGATTAAAACTTCTCTTTAGGTTAATTGCCTTTTTGGGCTGTATTTGTTCTGTGTTAACAGTAAATGGGGACCAAGTGGATCAGGAGAACCAAACTTTCAAAGAATTTGATTTAAATGAGCTGAGGAAAGCAACCAATGGGTTTAGCCCTAGCTGCATTGTGTCTGAAGGTGGAGAGAAAGCTCCCAATGTAGTTTACAGAGGGAAGCTCGAAGGGAATCATCTCGTAGCCATCAAGCGATTCTCTAGGCAATCCTGGCCTGATGCTCAACAGTTTGTGGTAAGGAATAAACTTCCCTGAGTTTGGATACCACTGTAATGCAGAAAAGTCGGCAACTTCGGGAGTAAAGCTGCTTTTAAATTCTAGGATCCGACTAATGTCTTAACTGTTTATCATGACTGTTATTGTTAAACCAAAACAGAAACCTGAGATAGCAAAAGTGGGAACATTTTCCTGGTGTTAACCTTGATTAGTTGTGAATTTAGGTGGAAGCAACCGGTGTTGGGAAGCTTAGAAACAAGAGGTTAGTCAGTTTGATTGGTTGTTGCGCTGAAGGAGACGAACGATTGTTGATAGCTGAGTATATGCCCAATGACACTCTCTCAAAGCATCTCTTTCACTGTAAGTCGTGTCTTTCCTATAAGCACCTTTGATTGTCTTCTTTTGATGCTTGATTCCCTTCTTTCTGTGTTTGTTTTCAGGGGAAAAGCAGCCACTTCCATGGGAAATGCGTGTTCGAATTGCAGACTATATTGCACAAGCACTCGATCACTGCAACATGGAAAACCGAAAAATCTATCATGACCTAAATGCATACAGAATCCTCTTTGACGAGGAAGGTGATCCTCGTCTATCTACTTTTGGTCTTATGAAGAACAGTAGAGATGGAAAAAGCTATAGCACCAACTTAGCTTATACTCCACCTGAGTTTTTACGGACTGGTAACATTCCTGATCTCGTGAATCGTATTCGAAGACAAACCAATTCGTTATTGATGATTGAAGGTTTTTGCTTCTTTTTTGTCAGGAAGAGTCATTCCTGAAAGTGTGATCTTCAGCTATGGAACTATTCTTTTAGATCTTTTAAGCGGCAAACACATCCCACCTAGCCATGTACGTGCCTTCAATTTTCTAGTTTCTTTAACTCTTCCGGCAGTTTTTTTGTCAAATGGCCAAGTGGTTATCTGAATTAGTTGATGATGTTCATATTCAGGCTCTTGATATAATAAAGGGGAAAAATGCGTTGCTACTGATGGATTCATCTCTCGAAGGGCAATATACGAGTGAAGATGCGACTAAACTAGTTGAACTTGCTTCAAAATGCCTTCAGTCAGAGGCAAAGGATCGACCAGATACCAAGTTTCTTCTCTCTGAAGTGTCACCATTACAAAAGCAAGAAGAGGTTTAAAATAATCTATCCTGAGATTGATAATATCTTCAATTTCATAGACAAACTGTTTATTTTGGTTTTGGTTTTATTGCTTAGGTTGCTTCGCATGTCTTAATGGGCTTACCGAAGAACGCGGTTATATTACCAACTGTGCTTTCTCCTCTCGGAAAAGCTTGTTCAAAGATGGACCTTGCGACAGTACATGAAATTTTGCTTAAAACCGGTTACAGAGACGAGGAAGGTGCAGAAAATGAGCTTTCATTTCAAGAATGGACACAACAAGTGCAGGAGATGCTCAATACAAAAAAGTTTGGGGACATAGCTTTCCGAGACAAGGATTTCAAGAATTCAATTGAATACTACTCAAAGGTGAGAAAAAGCAACAAATCCATAAATCTAGGTGTTCGACGAAAGTCTCTCTCTAACTCCAGTATCTGTTATTTCTCTAGTTGGTGGCAATGATGCCGGTTCCTTCTGCAACAGTTTTTGCTAGACGGGCTTTCTCCTACTTAATGACAGACCAACAGGAGCTTGCACTGAGAGATGCAATGCAGGCTCAAGTATGCATACCAGAATGGCCAACAGCTTTTTACTTGCAGGCTTTAGCGCTCTCAAAGCTTGGAATGGAAACTGATGCTCAAGATATGCTCAATGATGGCGCAGCATATGATGCAAAACGACAGAATAGTTGGCGCTGCTAAGCTAAGAGGAAGCTCTAAATAGTTTACGGGTCTTTTCAGACAATAACTGAAATTTGTGTGTGCATGTAAGAGAGAGCTGTGAGAGAGCTGTGAGAGAGCTGTGAGAGAGCTGAAAGAGACAGAAGGTGTTCGCTTTTTTGTGAATTTAGAGCTTTTTGCATGAATCTTTGAAAAAAGTTAAAAACTTTTGGTGAAAGAGAACAATTAGACATGCAAATAACTATTTTGAATCCTTCCTTTTGTTGATTGAAACTTTGGAAAAGATTGAAACTTTTATCAGAAGATTCGATATACTATTATACTGGGAAATTAATGTTGCTTTTTAGTGTGGGGATAAAGAGGATAACGTATTATGCTTGAGAAGCAACTAAAGGTGGAAACTTTGTGATTCCATCCAAGACACCAATTCCTCCTTTGTGGCCACAAAGATGCTCGCCTTATCGCTCTGTCTGAAAGGTGGTACATTTGAAAATGAGACGAAAATTTTTGCTAATCCTTGTGAGTTCCTGTCCCAGTTTGAGCCAAGAACAGGTCGGGAAGATCCTTTTGGCGTCTAACGATGTTGGCAAGTGTTCTTGGAGAGCAATCTCAGCCACACCAAGTGATGATGACCTAACGTCTAGACTACAGTCTTTTATGACCCAAAAAGTGCTCCTAAAATAGAGAAGCTCATGAGCTCATTCGTGCTGCTTCTTGCCTCTACATATGTCTATCAAACAGTTGCAGAAGGGCCTTCTTCCCTCTATTTGGGTTTTGCTGATCACTAACTTGAATTCTTCTTTTACAGACACAAATTCGGTTGTCTCATTTACAATCAGCTTCACAAATGTCACCAGCTTCTAAATAGCTCGTTCCAAACAGGCCATAACTTTTTCTGCATTTTCACTACTCTGACACAATAGCCAATCATCGCCCTTAACTCCCCTTTGAATCGAGAAATTAAACACATAAACCAAGTCATCAATCCTTTTAGCTTTCCCTAAGCATTAATTAAAGAACTGCAGCTCACCACACTAACCTGAACTCCAACTTCTAACATCTCTTCAAACAATTTCAATGCCTTTTGGGCTTTTCAACCACTCCCATATACATTCAGTATCGCATATACAATGCCCAGACTTTTCATGTCATCAAGCAGCATCACCACTTCTTCCTCCAATCCAATATCAGGACTTGAACAAAGTGTTGTACAATCCATTAGCCACTTCTTCGCCTTCATTTCCTCCCACAATCGAAGCGCATCTTTCGCCCACCTTGCTTTCCCGTAAATCTTAACAAGACCAGTCAAAGTTTTCTCATTGGGAGTTAGACCCGAAGCGAGCATCTCATTAAACAAACGACTAGCCAACCCCAGTTTCCCTCCTCGTGCCCATAGCTTCCAGCAAAGTATTATACACAACCAGATTAGGCTTCACATCCATAGATTCATCTCTTCCAAAACATACCTAATACAAAACCCAACACAGAAAAGAATTCTATAGCATCAGGTTTCCAACCGGTAGCCACCGCTCTCTCATACAAACTAAGAACTTACTCATACCTTTCCTGACTTGGGATAAAAGTCAAAAAGCGCTGAGTAACCGACCTCATCAGGCATCAAACCGGTTTTATACATTCTATCAAACCATTCAATAACTTTGTCGTAAAGATCATACCTTTTGGCACAAGTGATGATAGTCGAATAAGTAATGTTATCAAGCTCAACACCATCACTGACCTTTTTTATCAGATAGTTCTATTTGTATTTTGCTTCAGATTGATTCTACTTTAACAAGAATTAGTTTAACCATATCTCAAAGCAAAGGGTTTTCTTTTAAAAAAAAACTAATAACTCTTAATGTTTTAGATTTGTTTTCTTTCAAATTAGATTGATTTTGTAGAAAAAAGTAAACTTATAGAACGTTTCTTTATGTTATTTTAGAAAACCATACATGAAAGTTGACAATTGTTAAAATAGCATATTTTAAAATTTTTGTTTCAAAAATTACACATTTTAAAATTTTTGTTCCAAAATAATATATTTTAAATATTTGTTCCAAAATAGTATTTTTTAAATATTTGTTCCAAAATAGTATTATTAGTTTAAATTTCTAATATTAGCATAGATTTAATATTAAAACTTTATTTTAATATAAAAATTAAACTCTAAATTAGAAAAAAAAACAAATATAATGTTTTAAATTTATATATAATTTATTTAAACTAAATAATTATTTTTACATAATTATCTATGCTATTTTTAGAATTTTTTTATAGTGTTAGATTTGAAATAAAAAAAATTTTAAAAATGATATTGTAGGGTATTACTCAATATATTTACAATGTATTTAAGATTAACTTTATAATTTTAGAAATCTAAATGAACTGCATATTAGTGAAAGAAAAGAAAATATTTGATCTTTAAAGATGAAACGTTTGATGGGGAGGAGCAAATGGACTATTAGGTGCACTATTTACGTGCATCTCAGAAGTGTGGATTTCGATTTCATCTTCATTCATACGAATGTGTTAAATATTCGTATGAAAATGTTGGGATATCGGGCAGGTACGTTGTGGTGTAGTGACAAAAAAAAAGACAGAATATTTGACTTGATTAATAATAAATTTTTAACGAGTCTAAACTTTATTGGAAATTCCAAAATTTGAATTAAATTAAATATTTTCAAAATTTTAGAATTTTTTTTTAAAACCATTAGATTAATTGTAGAAGTGTGAGTGAATTGCATATTAATGAAAAACATTTCGAATATTGTGCCTTACCATACATTTAATCGCTAGAGATACTATGTTTATATTTTCACACTCTAATATATTACTTAGTTTTCAATTAATTTGATATTTTTCTACAACTCGAACCTTTAGAAGATTCTAAAAATTTAAATGAAATATATCTTTTAAAATTTATAAGAAAGTTTTAAAACCATTGGAATAATTTTACAAAAGTAAGTGAATTGTATATTAATGAAAGAAATTTGAATATGATAGTCTCTCATTAAATTAAACGTTACATAATATCATGTTGGCCTTTACATACTTATCACTTAGTTTCTCAATTAATTATACACTAAATTGTTTTATTCCTTGACCAAACCTCTCCTTTTTAGGAATTTTTTAAACTTTTGGATTAATCTTAAGAAATATAATTGAATTACATATTAGTGAAAGAAATTCGAATATGGTACCTTGACATTCATTTGTTGTTAGAAATTATGTTTGACTTATTTTTTTATTCTAATATATTATTTAATTTTATATCCACGATCCAAATTTTATAGGTGATTCTTGAAATTTAAATAAATCATATCTTATCAAATATTTAGGAAAAACTCTTAAACATCAAATTAATTATATAACCCTAAATGAATTGCATATTAGTGAAAAGGTTTATATACATGATATCATGTTATTGATTTGATGGTTAGAAAGAGCTTGTTCATCTTTCTTAACTGTAATAATCATTTAGTTTCTTATAAGTGTCAATAAAAAAATTTCCATGATCCAAACCAAAATTCTTTTTAATTATATAAATATAAAAATAATTCTATTATATTTTAGTAGTAATTTCAACTTATTCATGTAACTACGCTTTTCAACGTATAGATCTTACATTGCAGTTTAATTTTTATTTTAAGAAAATGTGTGATTTGCAAAGTCATATCTTTAAAATTATTTATTTAATGAAAACTTTTTAACAAAAAAACATCTAGGGTATATATAGAAAGGCAATTGACAAAAATAGCGTTATTTTAAGATTTTATTTCAAAATGTAACATTATTAGTTTAAATTTTCAAATTAGCATAAATTAATATTAAAATACTTTAAAACTTAGTTCTAAAAAAATTAAAACCTAAACTAAAAAAATCTAAATATAATCGTTAATTGTATTTGTAATTTATTTATAGTAAATATGTAGTTTTAGAAAATAATTTGTGCTATTTTGAAATTTTAAATTTAAAGTGTTAAATTTGGAACAAAAAATTTAAAAGTGATATTTTAAAATATTACTCTATATTATATACAATTTGATTTCGAGGGTTTTGAATGTATAAAAAAGTAGTATATATTTTTACTACAAAAAATAAATACGTATAAGTCTTTGTAACTTGGGGAGTTTTTAAAATAAATTACTTCCATATTTTAAAAAGAATTGTGATTTTAATTTCCATACATTCAATGGATTTGATATCACAAGTTTTTAAGTGTACATTAAATCTTTTTTCATAATTTTGACTACTTTTTCTAATTTTTTGACTCGTTCACCTAAAAAGACTTAAACACAACAATATAAATAAAAACATTGGTAAAACTCTCTTTAAATGCTACTTGCTTATATCACTTTATTTTTTTTTTTTTGTTCTCATAACTATAGAAACAGAAACATATAAAAATATCCTAACGTAATTGAGATTTTAATTTTGTTGACTTAAATCATAGCTCATGTATACAAATCTTGTTCTAGCTTTAGTTTTTTTATCTTCTTTGCAATTTTCTGTTTTTGATTATACTCAATACTAGATTTATACCTATATGTTCGTGTGGAAAAATATTTGCAAATTATATAATATTATTTATTTAATAAATATAAATTAGATATTATTTTTAAATATTTTTGTATATATAAATTAAATAAATAAAAATAATTGTTTTTCGAAATTAATAGTATTTTATGGTTATCTTAATAAAATATATTAATTTTCTAACCAAATTAATAGTAGTGACATATATTATAATTATAGTAATTTTAACATATTTATATATTTATTTGAAATTTATTGTGGTGATAATACATCAACATAACATTTATATTAATAATATGTTAATGTAAAGTTATTTTTTAAAATTTCTCAGTTAATATATTAGAGATTATTGATATTTTGAATAACTTACAAAAAAAATCCGGTTAATTCACAATATAGTCAAACAAAAGAAAAAAAATGGCACTAATTAATTTACAATTTAATTTTCTTAGGTATTGCAATTTAAAGAAATTTACATTCACTTCATAGGGGAAGCAAATAATTATATAAGCTAAATTTATGACAAGATTTGTTGTTGTGTCTTATAAGATACATCAAAATAATATCATTTAAAACATTAATAATTTAGTTAAGATACAGAAAAAAGATGAAATAAAAGGAAATAAAGTAAAGAAAGAAAAGAAGAGAGCCGAAAGGAAAATGAAGAAAAAGGTAAGGAGACAAAAGTATGATTGAGTGATAAGATCATGTTATGACTCTAATTTAATTCACTTCAAATTCTAAAATAATATCTACTAATTCTGAAGAATTTAAATATAATATATTGTTAAATATTTGTTTAGTGACTGTGTTCTTAAATTCTCTAGTAAACTATGTCTTATATAATATTTTTTAAGATGATATAATGGTGTAACAAATCAGCGTGACACATTAGTAAATCATATATAGAATTTGTACCGTAAAAATTTTATATTATATTTGAATTCATTTAAAAAAAATTAAATTAAAATTATTATATTTGGAATAAAAAAATAAAAGAGCTGCAGAATTTTAGAGAATTATCTTTCATATAAACCTATTTCTGTTTTCGAGTAATATTAGTGCAGAAAACAAAATTTCCAAGAGATTTATTTGGTTGAGTTTTCAAAACATATCACTAGAGAAGAAAAAGGAAGAAGAGTTGTTACAATTGAAAAAAAAAAATTGTTACTAGAAATATATTGTTTTTTGTTGTTATTGATGTTGTTTTAAGTGAACGTATATAAAGTAATGGAGGAATATTCTCACTCTACTAAAATTACAAATAAGAATTTTATAGAAACAATCCTACACGTTTGCTGTGAACTGAAGTCATTCTTTTGAACTTTTTCAATTCCGAACTTAACCATAAATGATTCCAAATATCAACACAAAAATAGTGGTTGTAACCAATATAAGGATTCAAAATATCAACACAAAATAAAGCAATCAAAATAAGGATTTTCATGTCTGAAAAATATGGATGTTGGCTTAGTGTCTGAAAAATATGGATGTTGGGGAAAACACTTTAAGCAATCTTAAGTGACATGTAAGCCTACTTAAAGGTTTTGCTCGGCCCTAAGACAATCATGATTCATGCATGATTATGTAACTAGCCAGATTCTTTCAATCTTCACTACTTTCCCTTTTCTTAAACCTTATGCTCCATCCAATGTCTCCAAATGTAATCTCAAGTTTCCCATGAACTAGCTCTATACAACTTCAATTCAATTCTCTTTCGTGAGCTGTCCACTATTTAAGTAATGGTCGTTAATTAGACATAGTTTGGTCCGATAAGAACAGCCGCGGGTCCACTTGCTTGTTCCGACTCAAATGTAGTTTTCATTGTCACTTTCTTCCTTTTCTTTTTTCGTATGACATAAAAGTGATTAGTTACACTTGAAAAGTTTGTTTGTCCTACGCATTGTGACGTGTAGAAACAACAAAAATGTGAACAATGATTAAGATTATATGAACGAGTTGTTAATTTGCGTGTGCCTAAGTGTGAACAATGCTATAACCTTTTGAGTCGAGGTAGGTCCATTCTCTTTGGTATTTTTCTTTTTAAAAAGAATACTTGCTTTATCGACTTCTCATATCTCTAATATATTATTTGAGAAACTTTTTAACAAAATAACCTTATTTTCACGTGTTAATAACAAAAATACTATGCTTACGTGTCAACACCACATGAAATTTCAGCTTAAATATATAAAAGGGTTTAACTTACTAGAATAATTACAATATATGCTACTGATATTAATTTGGTTATAGAATAAATATAATTTATTCAACTAACCAAAAAATATTATTACATTTGCAAAAACAATACTTTTTTATTTCTTTAAATTTTTTATACGTTAATTTATAAATAATTTTAAATAAATATAAATATATTTAAGTTACTACCGTAATCCCTAATACATTATTTGAGAAATATTTTAATAAAATAATTTTACTCTGACGTGTTATTAACAGAAATATCATGCTAACATGTCATCACTAAAGTAAATTTCAAATAAATATATAAATAAGTTTAACTTATTAGAATAATTACAAATATATCATTGTTATTAATTTGGTTATATAATTAATATATTTTATTAAACTAACAAAAAATACTATTAAATTCGTAAAAATAATTATTTTTCTTTTCTTAATTTGTATATATAAAAATTAATTTTAAAAGTAATTTTAAATAAAAGTTAAAATTATATAAATATTTAATTTATATTTACTAATAAAATATAATTTGCGAATATTTTTTCCCACGCATGGCGTGGGTATGAATCTAGTTTTTGTATTAAAAAGCCACAATCTAAATTTTTTAATAATTTTATTTATTGACCATATTCTACCAACATTGTGCTATAAATATTTATCACTACACATCCATTCAACACTCTACCAACCCTTTAATACTCTCTTAATCATTCACTAATCACTTTTAAAGCTTTTACTTCTTTATTTTTCTTTCTTCAAAATTCTAGAATTTTGGGGAGATTTTAAGGTTAATTCTCATAAGAAACAATTTTTTTTTTCAGACAATGTTCTTGTCACAAAAAGAATACAATCGACTTGAGTTGCAACTTTTTTTAAACAACAAATCGAGCGTCGAGAAGAGTTTTTATTTCTGGATTTTCCAAACAATTAACAGTTATATATGTGTTACACAAATTTATATTGATTTCAAAATTTAACCCTTTCTTGAGTAGCAAGTCACCTTCTGTGAGTTTATTACAAATGGGAAGTTCATGTTTACCTCCAGGATTCCGGTTTCATCCTACAGATGAAGAACTCATCGATTATTACTTAAAAAGAAAAGTAGAAAATCTTGAATTCGAGCTTGAAGTCATTTCCGTTATCGATCTTTATAAATTCGATCCTTGGGAATTACCAGGTAATTAATCTTAACTTTCGAAAAACAATATTTCGTTATTCAATTTTTTTGTTTTATAAATTATTTGTTATTTCCAGACAAATCTTTTCTTCCAAACAGAGACATGGAATGGTTCTTTTTCTGTTCAAGGGACAAAAAATATCCTAACGGTTTACGTACAAACCGAGGAACAAAATCCGGTTATTGGAAAACAACCGGTAAAGATAGGAAAATTACTTGTCGTTCATCTTCTACAATTGGGTATAGAAAAACCTTAGTTTTCTATGAAGGTCGTGCCCCATTAGGCATTAGAACCAATTGGATAATGCATGAGTATCGACTCACCCACGATGATTCATCACAAGTATCTCAAAATTTCAAGGTAACAATTTTATATATTTATCTTAAACTTTTATTCTTTTTTTATGAAAAAACTAAATAATATGTATGCTTATTACGTAGATATAACAGATTATAAAATTAGATTATTATTACATTTGATTATGATGTTATATATATTATATTATATATTTTTATATAAGATAAATTTTAATTATGTTTTATATATTTAAAACTACTAAAATATATTTTTCACTTTGTAATATGTTTGTGTTTTAATTTTATAATCAAATTATATTATAAAACTATATTTTATATTAAAAATATTGACTTATATATAATACATCTTTTTATTCGTTACTTTTGTATGTTTTTGGCTATTTTTGTAAAATAAGATCAATTTTTAATATTAATTTTTAATTACTAATTATATAATTAAATGTTGATTAAAATATGAATATCTCAATAAACATATTAAAGTAATAATAAAAAAATACAAATTATTAATTGTATTTTTTCAATCCAAATTAATAATTTTAAACAAGTATAAATGCATAAAATTATATAAAACCATAAAATTGAAAACATACATGGTATTAGACATTTATTCTAAACTCATTTCTAATTCAATATATATGATTTTTTAATTTTTTAAAAATAAATTTATTAAAATATCATTTTACACTTGATTAATATTCATGTTATAATTTTTTTTAACCATGTCATATTTTCTAATAATATATCATTATTTTTTTTTTAAATTCACTTCTCAGATATTAAGAAATAAGAACTGAATGTGTTTGACTACAGGGAGCTTTTGTATTATGTCGTGTGGCTAAAAAGAATGAGATCAAGACTAATTCAAGACTCCGGAAAAATCTAAGTGAACAAACAATTGGATCAGGAGAAACTTCACCGGGTGGGGATGAAACGATGTCGTATATTAATTTTGTTTCTATTGAAACCGATTCTTCCAACATTTGGATTTCACCAGATTTCATTCTCGATTCTTCTAAAGTATGTTTACAATATTTTAATATCGATGAATAACTAATTCATAATCAAGTTTTGTTTAGTTAATATTGGTTTGAATTTTTTTGTAGGACTATCCTCAAATCCAAAAAGTTGCATCCGAGTTTTTTCAGTACTTTGATTTTCCGGTCATTGATAACCAGGACATGGATTTCCCGACGTATACCAACATGGAAGAAGAGTGTGTGCAAACCGATTATTGGACAAATTGTGGATACGATCAAACCGGTTTATTTGGTTACTCAGATTTATTCTAGACGAAATGTAAAATAACAACGCTTTTTATCGTTCTAATTTTTAAAAAGTTATTATTGTTTCTAATTGAATTATTATGATTTTTTGTATTTTTCTGCTTTATAGAATTATATATAAACTATTTTCCATTAATTATTAGGATTATGTATTATTGTCACCTTTTCTACACGTTTTAAATTGAATTATATGTGATTTCTACTATAATGATCAATTGGACCACACTATATAAAGACACATCTTTTCTTAAGGTCACTATATAACCTTTAAATAAACTTTTATGGAGGTGATAAGTTGATAACAATGATTCAATGTAAGAAAATATTTTAACAAACAAAATTGTGAGGGACCATATTTATAAGATATTTATATGCTAATAAAACCTTCAACTTAAAAACCATTAAGCAATGTGATTTTTTCAAAAGTTTAATATAAATTAAAATAATTTTGATGGTATAACACACTTGGGTCCATAGCTCAGTGGTAGAGCAATTGACTGCAGATCAATAGGTCACCGGTTCGAACCCGGTTGGGCCCTATACTATTTTTTGCTTCTTTTTTTGCAATTTCTATGCAAGTAAGACAAATATTTTTACTATCACTAATGAAAAATTACCACAAAACATTATAAATTGTAGTTTTGTGAATGAAAAAAAAATATATATTTTGCTGGATTTTAAAATTTTTTTTGAATCATATACTATCTAAGTTTTTTTATGAAACTTATACCAAATTGACTACCGGTTGAACCGGCTGATTCGATTTTTAACATTGTATTACATAACATTTAATGAAAAGAAGGCATTGTGTAAGAAAAGAGTCATATGCATACACACAAAGAGAGTCACTGTCTAAACTTTTAAAACTAAAATTCACAGTTAAATAACATTTTAAATTCTCAAGAATCTAATAGCAACACAGATTCTAACCTTTTCTCTGATACAAACACACTATTCAGCAAATTTTCCTCCTTTGTTCAATGCATCAATGTCACAAGTTTCCCATCAGAAGATATCACTAAACGTCTCACTTTTGCAGCTTTTGTTTTGCATCTTCTTGGCAAAGTCTTATAGTTATCATCTTCCAAGAACTCATCTGCAACATCTCCATCTTCATCAATCCTAAGCCGCATTGAGTACCAACGCAGTCCCTGATCCAAAAAGAGGTCCAGTAGCAAATGTTTCAGTTAAACTAAGTTGAGTCAATGCCATCAAGAAGAAAAGCAATGAACAGATACACATCATTGCATTACGACCGTTAACAATCTTGGCAGAACCATCAAGACATGAGCTTAATGATGCTTTGTTAGATTTTAACTTCTGTAGTAAAGCGAAACTGAAACTAAGTGCTTCAATAAGCTTTCTTTTACCGAAACTAACCAAATCTTAGCAATGTGATCTCAACATATAAGATCAAGAACAACAAAGCAAGTACTGCACAGAGCAAGATTCGACCTTTAACACCATTTAAGCTAAGCATAAGCCATTACATCAAACTACAGTACTGTCATTACACATCTCCATAGAGCCTAAGCCAAATTTTAAGAACCAGAATATAAACTTCGATAACGTAAATTCAATCATCATCGATCAAAGACTAACCTGAATACCTCCATCTGAAGCTGCACAAGGCTGAAGAATAGGAGGAGGATTTGACCGTTCAACGGCGACTTGAACCGGTACACCAAAACCTTTCCTTGGAAGTCCGGTTTCACGGAATCTCGGTTGATTATCCTCCCGTCGTTTATCTCCGTCGTCGGATATTGTTCCAGTGTTATCTCCTTCACCTTCTTCATCTCTCGCAACTCCGTGCCCAAACCCAAGAATCCCCGTTAACTTCTTTAAGAAACCCATTAACCTCCACAAATCAAAACTTGAAACCCAAAATCAAAAATTCGATCCAAGTCTCTCACTAAAGTAAGAATTTACAGCTTTTATCAAATTGAGAATACAATCAAGTTAGGGTTTTGAATATCCCTTCCTTTCTTTTTCTATGATTTCTACTTTCCGAGATCGCTTCTCAATCCAACAACATCCTTTTCAGACCTTTCCTGTTATCCAAGCCTAGAAATCTGCTCTATCTTCCTCGAAGAACAGTGTTTATCTTCTTCTGCAACAAATTAAAGCAAGATGAAAACTTTCGATCAAGACGGATCGAGCAAGACCTTTATCATTACCGACACGGTATATAAATTATACACATTAAACTCTCTTTTTTTTAACCAAAAGCCAATAAAACGTAACTTTTCCGATCATTACTCATCAGAATTATCAATTTAGAGTTATTAAATAAAACAATTTTAGTTGAGATGACTATTGTTATCAAAGTTTACAACTTTACAAATGTAATTTCATTTCATACTGTTTCCTTTTTCTATTTCTTCTAATGTTTTTATTGTTTATTTGTTTCCCACTTTCAATTTGTTTTTTTTTCTTTTTTCTTCAAAACAAATTAATTCAATTTTAATTTAGGGCAAATGTCTAAAATAGCACCTTTCTAAGTTTTTGTTCCAAAAATAGCATCATTAGTTTAAATTTCCAATAGTAGCACAAATTTAAGATTAAAATGCATTAAAACTATATTTTAATAGAAAAAAATTAAACCCTAAATTGGAAATAATGAACCCAAATACAATACTTTAAGTTTATGTATAATTTATTTAGAATAAATAAGTATTTTCACATAAGTATTTATGCTATTTTTGGGAATTTAATTTTATGATGCTAGATTTGGAAGAAAAACTTTAAAAGGTGCTATTTTAGGGTATTACTCTTTAATTTAAACTAAAACATCATTTATTTAAAAAAGACATGATACTTTAAAAATAGAGTAATACTCTAAAATAATATTATTTTAAGTTTATCTTCCAAATTTAACACATTAAAAATAAAATTCTAAAAATAGCACAAATTATTATGTGAAAATAATATTTTATCTTAAATAAACTATATATAAAATTAAAATATAATATTTAGGTTTTCTTTTTCCAATTTAAGATTTAAATTTTTTTCATTATAAAGAAGTTTTTAATTATTTTATTATTAAATTTGTACTATTTTTAGAAATTTAAATGATTAGTGTTATATTTAGAACCAAAACTTGAAATAGTATTATTTTATTCAATTGCCTTTAAAAATAGTGATTTTTTTAAAATTATCGTATTATGTTAGTTTTTAATAAAAATAATATGATATACATATTTGGTCTTTCCAAATTTTAAAATATACAAGTTTTAAAATTATTAGTTAGGTTTACAAATTATATTTTGTTTATATTATTATTTTGGATTTAGCATTAATAAAACTAAAATTGGTTTACATAAACACTATAGTATACTATTATATCTTTTATCTACATCATACTTCCAAATATTATTCATTGTCAATAATAAAAATAATTTTGTATTTAAATTTGTTTTTTGTTTATTTTTTTTGTTATATGAATCACAACAAATCGATCTTATAATCCAACACTTTTATACGAATATTTAATACATTCATACGAATGATGATTGAATCGAACTAAACACTTTTGAGATGTAGAAGTGGTGTTAGTCTTTTCCATATTTAAATTTGTTTATAGTGTTTAAAAAAACTTATTTTTTAAATATTGAATTTAGATTTTGTATTAGAGTTTAATATTTATATATCCAAATTTTATTTATTTTAAAAGTTATGAAAAATATTATAACATGTAGTTATATTATATATAATACAACATATTCTTAATTATAAACACTATTCACTAATAAGAATTAATTGTTTTAAAATAGGTTGTATTATAGATTGTATTATATATGTTTATATATAATACAACATATTTTTAATTTCCTAAGTACTTTTATTATGAATAACAAAAATACCTTTAACTAACAGTACCCATTTTTATTTGTGTTTTTATACCCAAAATTAACATAGCTACTTTACATTATTGGTGAAAATTATTACAATGGAAATAGAGAAAACAATTAAGATGTAACGGGCCGGAATCCAGTAAGACTGACGCATGCTCGGCCCATTACAATATGACGAATGATTTTTTCAGCTGTTTGATAAAAGAAAAATAACTAATAATCATATTTCAGTTGTTCAATTTCGTCGTCGTCTTTCCCTTTCCTCCGAGACCGAGATCTCGTCGAACCTCCAATTTTGAATCTCAAATCTCCAGGAATCAGATCGTCCACGCTTCGAATTTATTGGATCGAAGATGCCGGTGGCTGCTTCCGCCATCTACTTTCTGAATCTCCGTGGCGATGTACTCATAAATCGTACATACCGAGATGACGTCGGGTGAGACAAGACAACTTCTCTTTTTTCTTCACCTTGGATTTTCTGTCTGTATGCTTTAAGTTTTTGGTTTAGGATTCATTTTCAGCTCTGTGTTTATTCTTTCGGTTCTACGCAGTCCACTTCGTAGGATTTTTAGCTGTGTGGGGATTTGATATTTTAGATTTTGATTGATTTCAAGCTATGTAAATCATTGGTTTTTAGGGGAAACATGGTGGATGCATTTCGGACGCATATAATGCAGACGAAGGAGTTAGGGAATTGTCCTGTGCGGCAGATTGGTGGCTGCTCCTTTGTTTATATGCGAATTAGCAATGTGTACATCGTGATTGTTGTCAGTAGCAATGCTAATGTAGCTTGTGGATTCAAGTTCGTTGTTGAGGTATTGTCACTTGCATTTTCCAAAAATAGTTTGGTTCTTGTTGAAAGATTAATTTTTTTTACCTTAGAAGCTTGGTGAATGGAGTTACAACACATACCTGAATTAGTTATTACTGATTTTGATTCACACTCAGGCTGTTGCTTTGTTCAAATCATACTTTGGTGGAGCTTTTGATGAAGACGCTATCAGAAATAATTTTGTTCTCATCTATGAATTGTTGGATGGTAAGCAAGCCTGATTATGTCATGATCAAATCACTTTCTTCAAACTGTTCTCTTGCAGTTGTTATTCTATTCTGTAGTAATACCAAACAGTGATATTTGGTGTGGAATTGCAGAGATTATGGACTTTGGTTATCCGCAAAATCTCTCCCCTGAAATTTTGAAACTTTATATCACTCAGGAAGGTGTACGGTCACCATTTTCATCAAAGGTAAGGGCTCTCAGCTCTGGTCATGTGCGTATAAAACAGATATTGATTTTGGTGTATGGTTCTTGCAAGCGAGCCAGTATTTCCTGCACCAAATCGAGATTATGCTGCTTCATCACTTCATACATTTGCATTCATAAGCTTGTTTTCATTACAGCCGAAAGACAAGCCTGTTCCAAATGCAACATTACAAGTTACGGGTGCTGTTGGCTGGAGAAGGGAGGGCCTTGCTTATAAAAAGAATGAGGTGAGAGTTGTGTTTCTCTCTGTGTTTATATAGTTTGTTAGGTTCTGCGGAAGTGTTAATATTATGCATTCTCATTACTGCAGGTGTTTCTGGATATTGTGGAAAGCGTAAACCTTCTGATGTCCTCTAAAGGTACATAATTGCTTTCTTGAAGGTTTCTCTCTTCCTAATTATATTTGTGCATGACTGTCTTTGCACATTATTGAAACTGTTAGGCAATGTTCTTCGGTGTGATGTGACGGGGAAAGTCCTAATGAAATGTTTTCTTTCGGGAATGCCTGATTTGAAGTTGGGGTTGAATGATAAAATTGGTCTTGAGAAAGAATCAGAAATGAAATCGCGTCCAGCTAAGAGGTAGGTTTTGTTTAAACGGCGGTCCACAACTAGCCCACTGACATCACTTTGTGCTCACCGACTAACTCTTATGCAGTGGTAAAACCATCGAGCTTGATGATGTCACATTTCACCAGTGTGTGAACCTGACAAGATTCAACTCTGAGAAGACAGTTAGTTTTGTACCACCAGATGGTGAATTTGAACTGATGAAGTAAGTTTTGGAATGTTCACTGTTGCATAATGTTGTGGTACCAATGTGTACTGATCTGATGATGTCTCAGGTATCGAATAACAGAGGGTGTGAATCTGCCTTTCCGTGTATTACCAACAATCAAGGAACTTGGCCGTACACGCATGGAAGTAAATGTCAAGGTACATACTACACAGCTTTCCTTCTCAGGGATGAAAAGGAATCAAAAGCAGCCTTGATCTTAGTTCTCTTACAATCCACTATCGTGTTGTGTCTTTTCAGGTCAAAAGTGTATTTGGTGCTAAAATGTTTTCCCTAGGAGTCGTAGTTAAAATTCCAGTGCCAAAACAAACAGCAAAGACCAATTTCCAAGTGACAACAGGTCGCGCTAAGTACAATCCATCAATCGATTGCTTGGTTTGGAAGTGAGTTTATTACCCTCTTAGGAAATCTCCCTTAGATTCATCTATATAATTCTATTGGTTGGTGCTTTATCAATCATTTGCCTTGTCTCTTTTACTCTTTTAGGATAAGAAAATTTCCAGGACAAACAGAGTCCACACTGAGTGCAGAAATTGAGTTGATCTCAACAATGGGAGAAAAGAAATCTTGGACTAGGCCACCAATCCAAATGGAATTTCAGGTCAATCGTCTTCTCTTGTCGGACACTGTTAAGTAGAACGATTGTATAAAGCAGAGTGTTAAGCCCCGTTCTATTTGCAGGTGCCAATGTTCACAGCATCTGGTTTAAGAGTTCGCTTTCTTAAGGTACACTTTGATTTCGATACGCTTTTGAAAATACTATCCTTCAAAACTATCCAAGCCATTGTGCCATTAGCATTCGGTTCAGACTTTTTTAATGTGATTTAGATTTGGTTCTAAAAAGTTGATCGATTTATTTGGTTAGCTATCAAAAGTTAACTACTTGTTTGGACTGACCGGTAACTGGAATGACTTACAGGTGTGGGAGAAGAGCGGTTACAACACGGTCGAGTGGGTTCGATACATAACAAAAGCTGGTTCGTATGAGATCAGATGCTGAACTTCAACACTCAGTTCATCTTTTGTTCCTTGTGCAAAAAAAAAAAGAGTTAACATGTGTTTTATATCTCGTTTATGTTTGTTTTTGTCCATTAGAGAGATATCTGTGTTAATACGATTTCTTATGTCTTAATTTGGTATTGAATTCCGTTTTTCCTCTATGTTTCTTCAACGAGTTATAGTTTAAGTTACTTTTGGTGTAATCGAACGTGATATTGAGTATTTGTGAAATGGCCTAATTAGTTTTTATTAACTCGAAGTAGTTCTTTTGTGTCAGAAGATACATGTGTTCAATCATTATACGATATTTGTTGTAGGATTTAACTATAAATTTTAGATCTGGTATGCATAGGTACATCTAGCACAAATATGAATTGATTTATCCTCCGACCAAAACCTTTCAACTAGAAAGAGAGTAATTGTTTTAGATGAATGTGTCGTTATCTTCGTCTTCTCCAAAAATGGAGTTCAGTCCGAAAAGAAGTTGTTCCAATTTTGAGGTTCGTCTAGTGAGATTCTTTCACTATTTTTGAAAAGCCGAAAGAGATCTTTTAAAATTTTTGATCTCATCAGATATCGAAAGTGGCAATCAGTATTTGATGAATTGAAAATATAAAACAAATTGATTTGCGCCATAAATAACAGACGTATGATAGTTGGTGAAAATTTATTAGTTCGAAATAATTGTCATTGAATAGTTCGTCACTTTTTTATAACTCTGAATTAATTAATACAAATATTTTTATTCTCACATCTTTTTAATCATTACTTTCGAATTGTTTAGAGTTCTGATCGAAAAACATAAATTCAACTACTTTAATCGTGGGTAAAAATATACATTTACATTTTAGATTGAAAGCCGTAACATCGCACCCAATCCCATTTGTGTTTTGGTTCATTATTTCGCATTTTAGTTCATTCACATTGCCAGGACATATAATATTCCCTTATTTTTTATTTTAAAAAAGATTTTATTTGTTTTTATTTTTGTTCGACAAAGATAAGTTTTAAAAAGTTACAAAGATAATAAAGCATAAAAGATCGAAAATCTTAAATATGATTCTAAACAACAATAAAAAAAACATATCCAAAAAATCAGAAAAAACTACTAACCAAATACAGAACCAAAACAAATAATTTACTGAATATTCCGAAATAGAATTTTACGGTCGGTTAGAAAATATGGATAAGATTAGCATAATTCATCATTTTATACCAAATGATAACTAAAAATCTACTGCCACTATATACTATTAAAAATATACTTATATCTATTATTTATGTTTCAAAACTCAACGTTCTAATAAAAATAGATTACCACAAATTTTTTTGCTAGATTTTAGATAATAATAAATTCAAATTACGAACTAACAAAAAGATTCTAAAATAATTCTTGAATGCTTCAAGTGACAAATCAAAAGATTACAAATAGTTCTTAGGAAACGTATATATATTATTAATTCAATTCAATATACAAAATAAACCCAAATAAAATCTCTTTAAAACCCTAAAATTTAGGGGCTAAATCATTAGATTTGATTTTTTTTCTTCGATATATATATACACACATATATTCCTATTGAATTACAAACTCCGCCACATTGCGTCATCTCTCTCTCAGAGTCTGTGTTATGTGTGTGAGAAGGAGATGCTTTGTTAGCTCACACGCTTTAGCTTAAAAGCTCACCATTTTCTCGACTCCATTTTCTCGGAATTCGCGAAACATAAAGGAAAATCAAAAGTGAATCTTTACGAAAATTAGGCCGAAAGAAACAGTTTTTGAGATTGATTTCTGCTTCTCTTGTCTCTCCAATGGATTCCAGAGATATCCCACCACCACCGTCGCATCAACAGCTTCAACCACCACCGGGAATGTCACTGAGTAATTATTGTAACCCTATCGCCGCTGCATTACTGGGTCCCACCTCCACGTCTCAGTCAATCCATCATTGTTTACCTTTCGGCTCTCTCGCTCCACAACAACACCAACCGCCTCAAACGCTTCTCCGGCAACAGCAAATTGATCAGAAAACACTTGAGTCGCTTGGATTCGGCGACGGATCTTCTTCTTCTCAACCGATGCGATTTGGGCTCGACCAGAATCAGAATCAGCAACAGCAACAAGTGAAGAAGAAACGAGGAAGGCCAAGGAAATACACTCCTGATGGTAACATTGCGTTAGGTTTAGGTCCGACTTCGCCTCTTCTCTCTGTCACCTCTACTTCCTACGGTTGTGGCGGTGACGGCGTCGGAGATAGTGGTGGAGGTGGAAAAGCAAACTCTGCCGATCAACCTGCTAAACGTAACAGAGGAAGACCTCCTGGCTCAAGCAAAAAACAGCTTGATGCTTTAGGTCAACAAGAACTCGGTCTCATCTCTTGAAGTTTGTAGCTTTTAACACATTTGTGTGTAATTACATGCAACTGATTTGATAAATTTTGTTTATTTTCTGGTGTGTTTCGGAGCAGAAGGAACTGCAAGATTAGGGTTTACACCTCATGTCATTGAAGTGAAGATAGGAGAGGTATACTTTGTTTAGTAATCTCAGAAATGTGATTGATTCTTGGAACCAAATCTTAGAATGTGACCAAGTTTGGCAACAAAAAAGTTTCAGTGAATTTAGATGGAAGAGTGAGTTTTGGTTTTTGTTCTTTCGTTAAATCTTTATGAAAGTTACTTTTTCAGGACATTGTATCAAAGGTGAAGGCTTTTACGAATGGAGGGCGACGTGCAATCTGTATTCTCTCTGCAAATGGTGCAGTTTGTAGAGTGACGCTTCGTCAAGCTTCTAATTCTAGTGGAACTGTTACTTTCGAGGTTTTGAAAATAATGTTTCTTTTGTGTTTGTATTTCGTGTTAAGCTCTAGTCTTTCGTGTTGAAATTTGTGTTGTGTGCTTTTGTAGGGACAATTTGAGATCATTACTCTATCTGGCTCGTTCTTGAATTCTGAAGTAAATGGTTCCATCAATAGAAGTGGTGGCCTGAGTGTGGCTTTTGCTGGACCTAATGGCCGGATTTTAGGTGGCAGCGTGTCTGGTTCGCTAGTAGCTGCAACACAAGTGCAGGTGCAGAATATGACCTTTAAAAGGTTTCTGTTGTCATCTTGGTTTAATGGCTTTTAGAGAAAACAATCATCACAATTTGTTTCGTTTATGTTCAAATTGCCTCATAGGTCATAGTTGGAAGCTTTGTTGCAGAAGCAAAGAAACAGAAACAGAGTAATGGTAACAATGGTCAAGGACAGAATCCTGAACCAGCTTCAGCGCCGACTAACATGTTGAAGTTAGGATCTCAAGGACTGTCGAGCGAGTCATCAGAAGAGAATGAGAATGTTTCTCCATCGTTGCACTGTGAAAATAGTAATAGTGGGATCTATAGGAACTCTGTTGATCAACATCAACCTCTTCATCCTAATCAGATGCCAATGTACCATCTTTGGCCTGGTAATTCTCAATAAAAGAGGGTTCATTGCTAAAATTTCCTCCGGTTTTCGTCTGGTTTGGCAATCTAAACAAGATTTGAAGCTTAATGGTTCGTGATTTCTTTGAAGGTTTTAGATAGATAGAGATTTTACATTTCGTTTAAGTAGTTAGTTTAGTTTCTCAGTTGTGTTAACTCTTTTTATGCTGTGTAAAAGTCTCTCAGTTTCCTTATTTAGGATTTGAAATAATTAAACTATACAGTATTCACATTCTCGAGACTAAAACTGGATATTCTACTACAAATTACCAGACTGTCCAGAACCTACAAATTTAGCACTACAAATTACTAAAAATAACATTTTTTTTAGTTTTTATCTTAAATATAATATTATTAATTTAAATTTGCATAAATAATAAAAATTTAATATTTAAAACAAATAAATATTAAAATTATAAAAAATAACTTAAATATAATATTTTAATTATATTTAGAATTTATTTATAGTAAATATGTATTTTCATAAAATAATTGGGCAATTGACTAAAATAACACTATTTCAAGTTTTTGTTCCAAATATAGCATTAGTCATTTAAATTTCCAAAAATAACACAAATTTAATACTAAAATAATTGAAAACTTATTCCTAATGAAAAAAATTTAAACCCTAAATTGGAAAAAGTGAACCCAAACATTATGTTTTAATTTTATATATATTTTATTTAAGGTAAATAATTATTTTTACATAATAATTTATGCTATTTTGAAAATTTTAGTTTTATTGTGCTAAATTTAGAAGATAAACTTAAAATGGTGCTATTGTAGGGTATTACTCAAAATAATTTATGATATTTTTAAAATTTTAAATTTATATTGCTAAATTTAAAATAAAAACTAAAAAATATACTATTTTATAGGATTATTCTAATAATAAAAAATGAGTAATACCCTAAAATAACATATTTTCAAGTTTTTCTTCCAAATTTAGCATCCCAAAATTAAACTCCCAAAAATAGCACAAATACTTATGTAAAAATACTTATTTATTTTAAACAAATTATATATAAACTTAAAGTATTGTATTTGTGTTCATTTTTTTAATTTAGGGTTTAGTTTTTTTCTTTTAAAATATAGTTTTAATGCATTTTAATCATAAATTTGTGCTATTATTGGAAATTTAAACTAATGATGCTATTTTGGAATAAAAACTTAGAAAGATACTATTTTAGACATTTGCCCATAAAAAAATTGTATCATATAATTTTATGAGTAACTCTTTCAAATTATACGTTATAAATTAAGTTTTTTATATTTTCTATTTAATATAAATAAATTCGATATTTTGATATTTAATTTTATTTATGTTTTCTATTTTTATTATGTTTTAAGATAATTTAAAATATTTTTATTCATGTTATTATATTGGGACATATCAAAATTTAAAATAATATGTGGAGATCTCATGAGTTATAGTAATCTTATGTAATATATTTTTTTATTCATATTAATTAATGACACATCAAAATATAAACTAATAGTAACATATGTAATCATCCAATGAATAACAATTTTACATGTTATGCCATGTTAAACTGTAAAAAAATTCAATATCGAAAATATTATTAATATATATATATATGATATGTGTTGATACACTAATTACCAAACCATCTCAACGGTCAATGTTTTCTTACTCTTCTATGTGATCAAGACTCTCATCAAATAAAATATAAGAACACACAAATTTATTTTAAATGTTTTATTTGTTAAAATAGCAATCGGAGAAGTGAGCAAACCAAAAATTTTTTTTTGAAACCATCTTTGTATTTAAAGTTATTAATCATATTAAATAAAAAATAAATTTCTTGTTAAGAAAAATGAATATAAAGACCATGTTTTTCTTTCTTTTTTTAATAAAAAGGTAATTGAAACTAAACTAGCATTCAGATTCCTGTTTAGATGTTTTTTAGTTATTGTGTATGTCGAAGATTTGTCGTAAATATCGAAAACATAGAGGTTTAAATTGAAAGTCAACAATTTTGAAAGCTTTTTTTATAAGATTTTAAGCTTTTTTGCTTTATCAATGCTATAAATTACTGTGTGAATTTGTTTCCGTAGTAAATAATTGATTAGTAGAGGAGTAATACCATAAAATAACAGTATTTTAAAATTTATCTTCCAAATTTAGTACAATAAAATTAAAATTCCCAAAATAACATAAATTATTATGCAAAAATAATTTTTTACTTTAAATAAACTATATATAAAATTAAAATATAATGTTTGAGTTTATTTTTTCTAATTTACGGTTTATTTTTTTATTATGAATAAATTTTTTAATTATTTTAATATTAAATTTGTGTTATTTTTAAAAATTTAAATGAGTAATACTATATTTGGAACAAAAAAATTAAAATAATGTTATTTTTTCAATTGTCCTAATTAAAAAATTAAAATAGTAGATTTTGTGTCAAGCTGACTAATTCGTGAAAGTTTAAGTTTTTTTGTTTTTGTAATATTTGGAAATTTGTATCAAAGAAAAAAAACAGAAAGTGCATTATTAGTAAGGTGTATATATATTTGATTTAAATACTAGAGAAAAATATTTACACATTATAATCAATTATTTATTTAGTAATATAAATTACATACATACATAATTTATCTTTTATTAATTTTTTTTTTAAAATTTTATATATTGATTATACAAATAAAATATAAATAAAATTGGATTAGACAAATGAATTTAAATTGTTTATATCTTGGACAAATGATGTTATTAAACAAATACAGAATTTTAGATGTGATAAATACTCAATTAGTATAAAATTTTGTTTGACTATTTTTAAAATTTTATTATTTTTTGTTTTATATTATTTATCTTTTATATCAAAATATTAGAAATTTACATATAATATATTGTTAAATATTTATTTAATATCATTTTCGTAAATATTTTAATAAATTATATTTTATATAATAGTTGCTTTAAAATGTTTTCATGATATGTTAGTGTAACATATTTGTAAATCAAAAATATTTTTAATTAATATATTAGAGATATTAATTGATGAGTTAAGTTTGCTTTCAACATTTTTTGGGTTTATCAAGTTATATAATTTTACAAAGAGTAGCCAATGTAAAACTAATAAAATATTTTTAACGTATTTTGTGTTTTAGTAAAATTAAATTAATTTGATTTATTAATAGACTGTATGAGAATTCTAATAAAAATATTTATTAAAATAATAAAATTTTGTATTTGGGCCATTTGAATACCAAATTTTTTAATGAGTCATTTAAATAACAATCTTTAGTTAATTGCGTTAATTTAAACATGCTATTTGTTAACATTAACACCAAAACTAATATTTTTAACTCTATTATTTATTTTAATCAACTAAAACTAAACACTAATAAATAAATAAATAAGTAACAAAGTTAACAATATTATTTATGGTGTTAATGTTGACTAATTATGTATTTAAATCGATGTATTTAACTATAAATTGTTATTTTAATATCTCGTTAAAATTTTTATTATTTAAATGATAAAAACACAAAAAATCAATATTTTAATAAATATTTTTCCAAATTATATTGTATTGCACTCGAAACCCGATTAATGTAGACATAGAGAAGTGGAAATCTTGACTATTCTTCATGTAATAAAGACTATCCTGTGATCGAATGATCTTTTCAGTTTTTGATTGATATGTTTACAATAACTTTTATTTTGGATTATATGTGAATCTGGTCAACATGTTCACATTTTGCTCATATGTATTGTGTTCTTATTTTAAATGGCAACGAATGTATTGTTTTTGGATTATATATGAATAATTATCATTATTATATATATAAGAGATTAAGAAATTTCTATAGTTTATGTTTAGTGTTTTTTTGTAATTGATTTATACTAAAACGTATCCATCCGATATTCGGTTAATTTTATTGTAGAGAATAAATACGGATGAATGAAGTTTAATTTCTAATGTATATTTTAAATCGAATTATTTATATTTATGTTTAGTAATTGACAAAATATAGTAACGCTAATTTAAAAATCTAAAAACATCATAAATTTAATATTAAAATCTTTTAAACTTTTTGTGTAAGAAAAAATTAAATTTTAAATTAGAAGAAAACTTAAATATAATATTATAATTATATTTATAATTTATTTATGTTAAATATTTAATTTCAAAAAATAATTTATGCTATTTTAAGTTTAAAATATTAAATTTGAAACAAAAAATTTTAAAAATGCTATTTTGGATATTATATATATTTATTTATCTTGTTTAAATTGAGAATAAAAATAGATAGCAAAAAATAAATATATAAATAAAATAATATTTTTTTGGTTGAAGCAATTAGCTACTATAGTTATGTGATACTAATAATGGATATATATCTATGAAATATATTTGCCTATTCAATATATTGTAGCCTAAGATGTCTTTGGTATCATTACTAATAAGAAAATAATAAATAGTAAGAGAGAAATGGTATATTCTTGCCTTCTCATACATATTTAAATCCAATGCTGTTTCTTTTCAAAAGATTACGGAACAAAGAAATCAATTGATTATCCTCTACGCTAAATGTCATAACAGTTTAATTTTCTCTCCTTATCTATAACACTAATAATTATTTATTTTTATTATAGATTATAATTTATCATATTGTTATTTATTTTTTCACCTTAAATCTGCGTCATTGATTTTCCCAAATTTTCTTATGATTAAATATAAATTGTTATGTACAAAGTAGCTATCACATTTTAGAAATGTATTTCGAAAATATATAAAAGTAATATGTTAAAAGAAAAAATGATCATTAAAATATTTAATTTTTGTGTTTGAAGCATTTAAATACCAAATTTTTTAATAAACCATTTAAATAACGATATATATTTAATTATACCGATTTAAATATACGATTAGTCAACATTAACAATAAAGTAACATCGTTAACTGTATTACTTATTTTAACTAACTAAAATTAAACACACTAATAAATAAAAAATAAGTAATATAGTTAACAATGTTATTTATGGTATTAATGTTGGCTAATTGTATTCCTAAACTGGCGTATTTAACTATAGATATAGATCGTTATTTAAATATTTCATTAAAAAATTCAATATTTAAATGACTCAAACACAAAAGTTCAGTATTTTAGTGACTATTTTTTCTATCATAAAATAATATTTTTAAAGTTTTTAATATAAATCTAGCATTTGAAAATTAAAATCCTAAAAATAGTACAAATAATTATATAAAAATACTTATTTCCTTTAAATAAATTATATATAAATTTAAAATATTATATTTAGGTTTAGTTTTTTAATTTAAGATTTAATTCTTTATATTAAAATATAGTTTTAATTCATTTTAATTTTAAATTTCTGTTTTTATTAGAAATTTAAATCAATGATATTATTTTTGAAATAAAAACTTTAAAATATAATATTTTAAAGAATTTTCCAATGTATAATTGAATAGCGTGATAAAGGGTTATTTTTTCTCTTTTAAGAAAGATAAAGTCAAAATACCTAATTTAAGAAATGATAAATTCACTTCTTTTTCATTTCAAATTGTTACTTCATTTTAATGTTCACTTTTCACACATGTGAATGTGAATCTTTCTTTCTATCTCTCTCTCTCTATCGCTCTCTCTATCTCTCTCTCTATCTCTCTCTCTCTATCTCTCTCTCTATCTCTCTCTCTCTATCTCTCTCTCTCTATCTCTCTCTCTATCTCTCTCTCTATCTCTCTCTCTCTAAGTTATTGCCACCATTACCCTAAATCCCTTTCAAACAAAACAAATCTCAAGAAGAGAAAAAAGAGTTTATTTTGCTCTAAAAAAACATGCCTTTAAGCAACAATGTAATTGGTTGCATAAACTTCATCTCCGTTCTACTCTCAATTCCAGTCATCGGCACCGGGATCTGGCTCGCCACCGGAACAGTAAACTCGTGTGTGAAGTTCCTTCAATGGCCAGTAATCATCCTCGGAATCTTAATCCTCCTTGTGGGTATCGCTGGCTTCATTGGAGGATTTTGGAGAATCACTTGGCTTCTTGTTATTTACTTAATAGCAATGCTTGTTCTCATCGTACTTTTGGCTGTTCTTGTTGGATTTATATACATGGTTACCATTAGAGGCTCAGGTCATCCAGAACCAAGTAGAGCTTATCTTGAGTATAGTCTTCAAGATTTCTCTGGTTGGTTGCGTCGACGTGTTCAAAGATCGTATAAATGGGATCGGATTCGTTTTTGTTTAAGTACTACTAGTATTTGCCCTGGATTAAATCAGAGTTTCACTTTGGCTCAAGATTTCTTCAATGCTCATCTTAGTCCCATTCAAGTAAGTTTCTTTTTCCATCTTTTCGTTTCAAATTTTCTTCTTTTTTTTTCTATGAAACTTTATACAAATCATGGGTTTATGAAAAAATTTTGTTGGTTTTTAGTCCATCAAGTTTTGGGTTATTCTTAGTTCTTGCTTCAATCTATGCATCGGTTTTTAAAATGAAAAATTATTAGCTTTTTCTTTGGTTTTTGTCCTCATTTCTAGTAATAAATTAGTTTTTGAATTCTTCCTTAATCAAAGAAAATTAGGGTGTAAATGGAAAATAAAGAAGGTATGGGGTGAAAGTTGAAAAAGAAAATTAGGGTATAAATGGCCATGAAATTACAATTTTGCATTTCTTGTTAGGTTTGTCTGAGAAAAAGATTGAAAAACAAAACAGATTCTTTTGGTTAAAACAACTAAAATATCTCATTTTTCTAAAAAGAAATCAATTATAGTAAAACTATTACAGTTTTCTGTGGTTTTAGAAAAGAAAAATAGTCATTAAACTAGTGAATTTTGTGATTGGATTATTTAAATACTAAATTTTTAATAAACCATTTAAATAAAAATTTATAATTAAATGCGTTGTATATAATTAATCAATATTAATAACAAAAGTAATACGGTTAATTTTATTATTTATTTTTTATTTATTAGTTTCTAATTTTAGTTGTTTAAAATAAATAATAAAATTAAAGATGTTATTTTGGTGTTAATATTAACTAATTATATGTTTAAATCAGCGCAATTAAGTATAGATCATTATTTAAATAGTTTATTAAAAAAATCGGTATTTAAACGGTCTAAACGTAAAAATTTGAATTTAGAGTGTAAATACAAAAATTTAGTATTTTAATTAGCATTTTTCTATTTAGGATCTAAACGCAAAAATTTGTATTTTATTTACCATTTTTCTAGTTTAGAAACAAAAACAAAATAATTTATGGTGTAATTTGAATTAAAAAAATTATTGAGGGAAATCGAATAGCCACGAAAAGAACAGGTAGGTGAAATGAAATTGTAAATAGAAATGATTCTTAGCTTATAGGGTTGTCGGAAACAAAGACTGAAAAAGTTTTAACTTTTCTAGATTCTTCGATAATGACACGGAACAAAATTGCTTTTTTGCTCCTATATTTATCTTTTATTTAAATCTAACCTTTTTACTTAATTTCAGTCTGGTTGCTGCAAGCCCCCAACAAAATGTGGATTCACATTCGTGAACCCTACATATTGGATAAGTCCAATATATATGTCTGCAGATATGGATTGCCTACAATGGAGCAATGATCAAAACAGTTTGTGTTACAATTGTGATTCTTGTAAAGCTGGTTTGCTCGCAAATCTTAAGGTGGATTGGTTAAAAGCGGATATCTTTCTCCTTTTGGCACTTATCGGATTGATAATCGTTTATATAATCGGGTGCTGTGCTTTCCGAAATGCCAAAACTGAGGATATTTTCAGGAAGTACAAGCAGGGTTATACCTGATCGTAATCAGAAGTTTAGCGGCAAAACTGGGAGGAACTTTTTTTTAATATTATCGGATTGGTCCCTGTAGTCTTTTGTGTTTCTATGTATTTACCCACACTATTTTCCTTTGTTACAGTTATTCAATTTTATGGCATCTATTAGCATATTTCTCTGTTTCATAACACAATTCGCATTATATTTTACAAAATAAGTTATTCTATATATGTATACACTTACCAGCACTATCTTAAGGTCTCTTCTCAGTATACTAAGAGAAAGTTAAAACCTTGTGTGTGTGTCTTGTATAACCTTGTTGGAGGATGTCTGTATATATTTAGGAGCCCTGAATATGTACACATGCTTCTTCTTTCTTCTTTGCGATCCCCAGTCTCATCTTAGTGGAGCTCGATGAGGGATTCCCTTTCTTTGCCGTTTACTGACACCAGAAGTAGTTAGTTGAGGTGTTGATGGTGGGCTAAAGCTCTGCAGATTTGAACTGTTATTCTCTACTCCCGAACTGTTGCTTGAACTCTCTGATTCCATTGGTGTATGCTTCACTCTCTTCTTGAAGCTTTTGGCAGTTCCGGCAACCTTTTTATTCAAATCCCAAAAACATAGAGAAGTTATTTATAGGCATGTCCAAGAAAAGATCGCAAAAATGTAAATGATAGTAATTAAGAAATGTACCTTGCAGCCAAGAGAGCAGAAGCGGAAGCAATCATCGACAAGGCCACGAAAACAAACCTCACAGGTATTAGTAACCCCTTTACCAGGCTTAGGCTGAGGCCTCTCATTCAGAAACACAACCTTAGCGCTGTTGATCACATATGTCTGAATGTTCGATATGTCTAAATACTTCTGTATCTCATTGACCCTTATCACATCATGATATGATGATCTCCTTACCTTCAAATAAAAAACTCAAAATCTAAAGTCACTGAAAAACAATATGAGAACTTTCGATCGCGAAATGCAACAAACCTGAATGGTACGATGAGCTTTGTGTTGAGCAAGACAAAGAGAACAAAGCGAATCATTGGTGCAATCCAAGCAATACATATTGCATTCGCGTTTCGCTGAGTGTCCGTGAAACTTGCATAGCACAAAGAAATGTTCTTTCAGTAAAGGTTTCAGCCATGGAGGCCATCGATTCTCTTCTTCATCTCCCTGAAAAAGCAAAACCATTAATAACATCACTCATTAGCCATTATCTGAAAAAGAACTCTTAAAAAACAGTTAGCTTTTTAATATACCAGAAGCAACATTGACTTCTACGTTTCAAAAGTCTTCTCCTCTTAAGGAGACTCTTGACTGTAAAGTTTTTACAATTATGGTTTTTTCCAGATTCTCGATAAAAAAAATTTATCTTGCTAAGGAATCCAAAATTTTTTCATGCTGAATATGATTCTGTTAAAAAAAGAGCAAATTGAACGGCGATAAGTACGGAATCGAATATTAGGCTGTGAATCTAGTTCGAAGAAGATCTTACTATTAAACCCAGAAATACGCTATTTACCTTAAATTAACTATATTATCAAATATTTCGAGCTTGGTTTAAGTAGTTAAAGTAATTCTGAATTCAGTAATGATGAAACATCGAAAGAACTATGCACAAAACAAAACCTTTTCAATAAGAACTCGAATTTGAACATCTGAAGAAAATTAGGAGAAAAAACACAAGTTTTTTTTGTTTCCAGTGGGAAAATTTAATTCAATCAAAACCCAAATCTTAGAATCGATGAAACAATGCGTAGACATTGTATTGGTTAAATAAAGAAAAACCTTAGGACATAGTCTCAACAATGTAATAATCCAAAAGGTAAGACATACCATGACTCTTATGTTCTTAGGCTTGATTTCTCGATTTGGGTTCTCGTGATCTTCAATCGCCATTTTCCGAATGCAGTAAAAATCGACCTTTTAAAAAAAGGTTTTAGAGAGAAAAAGAGGGAAACGGGTTTTAGAGAGCAAGAGAGTAGAGAGAGAGAGAGAGATGGGTTTATTGCAGAGACGTTTTAGAGAGAAGAAGAAGCAAAAAGCAAAGAGAAGGAGTCCTCCTTATCCTTTTAATGTCGACTGACCGAACCTAATTCCGAACCTCAAATCCGAACTTAAGAGATATTTTTTTTAGTATTTCCATTAATATAATATTAATATAAAGAAAATAATTATTAAAATATTAAATTTTTGTGTTTAAACTATTTAAATATAAATTTTTAATAAATTATTTAAATAACGAACGGTAGTTCATTTGGCCAATTTAGATATGCGACTAGTCAAAATTAACATAAAAAATAACATCGTTAACTTATTACTTATTTTAACAAACTAAAACTAAATACCGAGATACCATATCATTATTAGAATTAATTTTCATGTTAATTTGGTATTAATATTGACTAATTGTATATTTATATCGACATAATTAACTATAGATTGTTATTTAAATTGTTCATTAAAAAAATCAGTATTTAAATAGATCAAACACAAAAATTCAATATTTTAATGAATATTTATTCTAATATAGTTTACTTATATAATTAAATTTTAAATTATAAGACAAAATTGAATTAAGTAGAAATAAATGTTGAAATTGAAAGTATATCAAACCACAATTTTTTCTCATTCTCTAATTTAAAAAAATATGAGAGAAAGTTACAAATATGAAATCCGAGCCTAAGATGCGTTGGGTCCAAGGAACCCTCCTTGGCCTTTCCTTAGTGTTTTCTTTTTGATTATTTTAAAAACTATCTTTATGTCCTTCTTTTGATCTTATCTCTAATTTTTTCCTACAAAACATTAGTGTATCTCGTCAAACTTTATTCTTTTTTTTTTGTCCAAAAATGAAATAGAAATTGTTATATGTCAACACATTTATTGTTTGTTAGAGTTTTATAACTTTTCAGTTGATGAAAGTTATGAGATATATATTGAAAAGTTGGTTTATCTTTTAATATATCGATATTGTCTATCATATGAATTTATGGATTCTTTTTATTTGTTTAAGAACATATCAAACTGTTAATCGTGATTTCAGATATCCGATTTATACAATATCGTTAAACCATGGAAAAATGATGAATTGTCGATTTGGAATTAAAATGACAGAGATTCTTGCTGAAGGAGAAGGTTTCATAAAGAATAAGGAAACAAATATGTAGACAGAAGTACAGTATGTATGTTAATCAGAACTGTCGGCGAAGAGAGGCATCTGAAATTACAAGGACTAATTAATCTCTGTCTTGCTCGTTTCGGTATTCAAAGTCAAGCTATTTTGATTTTGGATATAGTTTACACACAGCCAAAATGTCAACGAGCTATGATGAACTCGAATTGGAAGCACAAGTTCGAATCTTCATTATCATATAAAACATGTTATGAATTTGTGTGTGTTGAGTTAAGAGTTGCAGAGAATACACGAGATTAGAGAGGGAGAGTTTTATAACAAGTTCTTGTAAAACTCAAAGGTTACTCTTTTAATGGATTTCTGGAAAGTTTTTCGGCGAGACGTAGATTTAACCTTTCCGGTTAAATCGAACTCGTAATTCTCGGTGTATTCAGTTTTTCATTTCCTTTTTAACTCGCTTAAAACCAGTCACTCAATTCATACACAAAGAGAGAACAGATCTTGCTAAGATTACTGGATATCAACTTTTAAGCATAACACAAAACGATTGGCATTAGACTTGTAAGATATACTGAAACTAATGTGGATTTAACATAATCCATATCTGTTGTCAATTATTTTAATAAAATTAGGATGAGATTAATGCACAAATTTAGGTTTAGAAATGAATGATTACACAATGGCCTTTTTGTGTTTTAGTGTTTAACTTTAATTTAGTAGGAATATTAAATACCAAAGTCAATACTAACTATTCCAAATGCATCATCTGATAGTGAAGTTCGATTTAAAATATTACTCTTTGATGGAATATAATATACTTCTTTTTTACATATAATTAGTTTTGCAGCTTACAATCAAATTTTTTAGGTGAACAATTTAACCGACATGAACCAAACAAACCAAAATGATATCATTGATCAAGAAAATTGTTATATAATAATTACGGAAACATATAATATATGTTTACTATATTTCTCAGTCTCAAATAAATTAAATTGTATGAATGCATTTAGGTTGTTGGAAACATATTTACTTATGCAATTTTTTGTTGATAGTTGAAAGATTATAGACCAAAGTCAATGCCATATTTATGTGTTTTTAAAATAACTATATAATAAGTTTATACGCAAAATAAAATAATTATTAAATAAATATAATATATTTTTAGTTATAAAATTTAAAATAATTATTTATAAAATATTATTATTTAAGATTTAAAATCTGATTATATATATAAAAAATATTATTTGATAGTGTTTATTATGTTTGAATAATTGATTGTTTCCATGAAAAATATATTTCACTCATAAAATATTAGAAACAACAATATTTTTTACTTAAATAACAAATATTCATGTTTTAAAATATTACATTTATAACATATGCTAACACGTTGCGATTGATTATTAATTATTTATAAATTTCATATGTGTAACTTAACAAAATAAAAAGGATTATTTTTCGAAATAAATAATTATTTTGGTTAGTTTAATAAAACGTATTAATTCTCTAACCAAACTAATATGAATATCACATATCGTAATTGTTCTAGTAAAATTAAACATATTTATATATATTTTTAAAAACTCATTTGCATGATGACACATCATCATGATACTATTTTCAATGACAAGTTAGAATAAATTATTTTTTAAAATGGTTCTTAATTAATATATTAATATTTTTTAGATTATCTTAAACTGAAACCAAATTAATTTCTAATACAAAATAAAAAACTGAATTCTTTTGTGACCTAAATATTTTTGGATGTTCAACGAACTTAGGTGGAAAGAGATATGGCAAATTTAAAAGGGCAATTGAATACTAACAAAAAAATTTTTCGATTTTTTAGTTTCGATTTGGTTTATTCGGTTCAAATTATTTGCCAATGCCTATATAGGACTACCAATTTAAGTATTGAGACAACATATATCAAAGTGAAAATTAAAAAAAAACAATAGAAATAACTTCAAAAAAATAAAGATAAAAAATATGTATGATTTAATCGTTGAAAAAATATATGTAAGAATATTTTTTATTAGTGAATATTTCTTAAATAAAATATTCCAATGTTAAAATAATTTAATTTGAAAACTCTCAAGAATTATTTGGGCTCAAAATTTTATTATTGAAATTAAGTGTCGGGAATAAAATGACAAGACTCATTTTTTTAAGTAAAAGAAAAGCAATTAGTCATTACTCTCAAATGATTTGGTGGAAATTGGGTATTCTCACTTCAACCATCTGAAATCAGCAAGCTAATCTACATGATAACATAAGATACTTTATAGCAAGTTATGACAGTTTTGACTCAGATACTCCTTATAAGTATCTTCTATTCTTTATACTCTGGCGGATGTGGAAATCTAGAAACGATTTTATTTTCAACAATTAACATCAATCAGTGGATGTATTACTACAAAAGAGCCGAGAGGATGCTATTGAATGGATTCATCATTACCAAAAGACAAACTGTGTACAACTTCATCCCAATGAGATCAGTGATACAATAAAATGGAAAGCTCCACCTGAAGGTTGGATAAAATGCAACTATGATGCTGCTCACAGAGAAGGAAATCAGAGTTCAGGTTTAGGGTGGATTATACGCAACAAGCAGGGGCTATTTCTTTCGGCTGAGAGAGGTAAATTCCAAGGGCGTTATACAGTCATTGAAGCAGAATTCAGTGCCTTAATATGGGCAATACAAACTACGTGGTCTTTGGGTTATCGCTCAGTTATTTTTGAAGGTGATAATCTAACCCTAAATAATCTCATCAACAATAAATGATTTAATCTTCAATATCGATATTATGTTCATACAATCCAACAATGGATACCTTACTTCAGCAACATCCAATTTCGCCATCAACCAAGAATTTGTAATCATGCTGCTGACACTTTAGCATCGTCATCTATTATGTCATCGGACCATTAGAATATTTATCATTGTTGTCTTTTCTTTTTAAATTATATTGTAAACAATGATTTTAATAATTAATAAAATTATTTGTTGGCAAAAAAGAAAAGAAAAAAAAAAGCAATCAGTTAAGTGGACCACGACGCGCAGTGTTAGCACGTAACTATAGTCTAGTGATGAAGCCCATTTCTTTAATATATTTTTTTATAGCGTGTAAGCAAAAGACACAAAGAACAGTGCTTATTTGAAAGCCCAATAACAACGCGACGAAGATAAGTTTTCTTCAGAGTGAGACACCGAAATCTCTTCAGCGCTCGTTGCCATGGGAGGAAGAACACACAAGAATCTAATCTTCGTCTACGGAACGTTAAAAAGAAACCATCCAAATCATTTCCTGTTAGAAGATCTGATCTCATCGAACGACGCCGTTTACGTCGGTCAACGCACGACCCAGTTACTGTACCCGCTCGTCACGGGTCTTTACGGGATTCCTTACTTAATCAACGAATCCGGGTCGGGTAAACGGATCCGAGGAGAGCTATATTCGGTTTCAAAACGCGGGCTTTCACGGCTTGACGAACTGGAAGGGATCAAAGTCGATCACTACGAGAGATTGCCGATTAAGGTTATTGATGTGGAAGATGAATCAAACGACGTCGTGTTAGCGGAGGCTTACTTTGCCCATCGGAGATTCGGTGAGAGATTGTGGGAGAAGAAAGGAAAGTGTGGGATTTGTGAATTCGGTGAAAACGACAGCGTTTTGTATGTTAGGCCAAAGGATAGGCCAAGGTTTAGCTCTCTTCTTCATGAAATTGAAGCATTTGTGTCATCTAATGGAGATTTGTAGACTAATTGATTCTCAATGGTCATTTACTACAACCTCACATTGGCTAAAGATTGTAGTTTGATGATTATGGTTCAGAATTGAATAGTTGTGTTTGTGTTTCTTGCTTAAACTTGTGGTCTTCGCTCAAATCAATATAATCTTTGCTGAAAGATTTTTCAGTCATCAATCATCAAAGTTATAAGCTTTGATTTAGTAAGATCCCCAAGGGATTATTGATTATATTTCTTGGTTGGTTGTATATAGAGAAATGTTATTATATAAACCTTTAGATTGTTGGTTAGAGCCTCAAGACAAAAATTGATTTGAGAGTTATATTAACAAGATAACTCCAACACACAAAACAAAAAGGAAAAACTTTTTAACTCTTGAAAGCAATGATATTTAGTTTCATTTTTTGTACCCAGATTTTCATTAGAGATGCCTGTGAAGAGCCATGGGTTTTGTGATTTTCTTTTTCTTGATTGGATAAGAACCCAAAGCTGCAGCGAGCATTCGAGATCGATATGATGAATGGTTCCTATTAAGATATGAAAAAGCAATTTTTGTGCCCTTTGGATCTTCACCAGAAGCAGCAACGATGCTTCTACACAGATTTTTACTATTACTTTCTTCTTGCTTCTTCTTCTTAGTTTCCAAATGCGAACGTTGAATCTGAAAGCTTCCTGTTTCAGAATCACAGAAACTCAAGACTTAGAATCTGATAGCTTCAAGATGTTTATCAACTATAACTGAAACATGGTATATAGTATAGGATAACACCTTGGCGTTTCAGAAGGGAATCTTGTTTATTAGCTCTCTCACCAGCTGTAGATGGAAGAATCACACACAAACACAAAGTAAGTTTAGGCAAAAGAGTTTATCATTCTGTATTGGTCTAGGATCATTTGTTTCAGGCGATTCAAGCATTAACAACAGTGATTTTACTTGTTCTGAATTTATCCGAATTTCTTAGTACCTTTGCGTTTTGGAGACGAGTCTTGCTTTTGAGTCTTTACCACAGGCTTAGAAGCGTCAATAGCTTTGTTTCCAGATGGATACAAATTAGGTTCTTCTTGGTGAGATGATGTCTCATCAGCAAATGGTTTCTCAGATGCATCAGCAGCTTTAGGTGACTCGTAAGCATCGCTCATGTAAGAATCATGATCATCGCTGCTAGATTCGGCTGAATGAAAAACTTCTTCTTGTGCCTCATGACAACTGAAATCTTCATGATTTACACCCAGGTTCGGTACTTCCACCGATCCCTTACAGACGTAGTTAGGATTTTCATAACTGTGATCAGATGCACACTCCTCTCTGGATGTAGTCTCAAGAACCGACTTTGGAGAGAAAATCAACGGAGTAGCTTCAAACACTGGCTTCAGCTCTTCAAAAGCAGTCGAAAACCACTTGGTTCCTTCTCTTGCATAGAATAATATATATGCATTCTGCGTTAGAACACATTCTTCGCTGATTCTCGTGACCTGCCAAAATACTGAGTTCCTTCAGGGAGGACTACAGAGAACCAAACCCCACAAATCAAATGAAATCACTGATTTTACCTTTGCATCATCAAAATTATGCCATGTCTCTGGAGCTGATCTCACATAAGATGAGTAATGGCCAAAAGATACTCCATTCCCAAGATGCTCCACAAAGGCATAAAGATGGTATTTTGTGGAAACCTAGACAAAACAAAATAAGATCAGAGAATTGATTTGAATGATGATAATCTCAGATTTACACAGAACAAAACATGGTCAACAAATTTCACTTACTTCAGGATTTTCGTTACTGCTCATGTAAGGGAGCAAATCCAACTCCAAAGGAAAGTCGACTTGTTTGAAGATCTTTTCCATGGTATGTCCATCATTCTTGAATCTCTTCAAATGGAATGTAGCAACTAAAGGCAATTTATCAAGCTTAAGTTGCTTCTCCTTTGAAACTTTCTCCTTACAGTTTTCACACGTAAACTGGTCCTCAAGTTTCTCTACACGCGTAAAGGATTCTAGAGCACTCCAAAGATTATCAACGTCTTCAATTTCCAAACTCCATCCAAGTGAAGGCTCAAATGTGTCAGAAAAGGAATTGCAGTTGCAGCAATGAAGCTGAAAAGGAAGAGATAAAAAAACACATTTCCAAGAATCATTTTAATACAACTGGAAACTTATTCAACACACAAGATTCATAGTATGGTAATGAAATTAAACAGTTTTTTACTTACCCTGCTCATCAGACGACCACCAAAGACATGGTCAACAATGTTAACATTTCGTCCAGAGATAGAGCCAGGCTTGCTTTTAGGATCTAAACAACATCTCTCTAATTTATCTAAAAATGATTGTAGAAACTCATGGGCATCTTCTTGGTGGTTAATCTGGAAGTCGGATGAAAAATCTGTGATGGGCTTAAGGATAAAACGATTGATATGAAGAAATCTCAAACACAAGTTTATGCACACAAGAAAAAAAATCTCTCAGAGAAGGATACGATTCAGATTATCACGAAATCGATCAGTCGTTAGATTATATCCAGAAGACCTCAAAGCAAGCTCAATATGATCTCGAATAGCCTGCATAACGCAGAACTTCTCATTACCACCTGAAAATCCAAAGAAGCTATAAGATTAATACTATTTAACAAACAAGGAAACAACTAAACACAAACCAGGAAAACAGTGTAAAGCAGTAATCTTACAGTTGCAGGGGGTTTGATATGTGTATGACCTAAGGCTCTCAATAAGAGGCACAGTATGAGTGAAGCACTGTAAAACTGAAGCTATGAAACAAGTGTTGCCTGAATTATCTAACCCAGCACCCTGGAGAATTGTTTCAAACCATCAAAGATCAAATTTTGGATGAAAACTAAAAACAAAATTAGATTAGAAAGAAAAGAGAGAACTTACAACACCAGTGGGTTCATTCTTACGATACGACCATGGGATCTCTCCAGCATTTGTTGATTCGACCTTATGATCATCGTCACCTTGATAATCAAGACCCGCCATATGTCTCCTTGGTGGACGATTATACGAGTCTCTGTTGGCGTCGAGAGAGCATGAGGTACTCGCAATTGGAAGAAATCTGTTGTTTTCTGAAGGCGAAATCAGAGTCTGTTCCAGGATTTGAGAATTGCTGCACTCGTTTCCCTCTATAGTGAATGAAGAAGGCGTAACTATGGTTTTATCCGACGGAGAAGAGGAAGATTCACCTCGGTTTGGAATCTGGGTTATGGATTTCGTCGGAAAAGAAGTGTGATTCTGGTTCTGGCGAATTGGTGAAGACAGAGCGAGCGAGGGCGCAGCAGGATCTCTAAATGGCGCCGTTGGTAAAGACTCATCTAGGGTTTTGACGGGGCTAGCTATATTAGGAGAAGACGATAAAATCGACGGTGGTGGATAACTCGAATGGGGTAATTCCGCCATTAAAACGAACCCAGATCGATTTTTTCTCTGAAGCAAAGAGTAAGAGAAGAAGCTAGGGTTTAATTATGGGAGATGACTGTATCTGGAAGATCGATCCGTACGTAAAGGAAGGAGAAAACTAGAGTTTCGCTCCAAAAAAAATGTGAAATTTTCGAAATTTAAGAGCTGAATTGCGAAAAGAAGAAGAATTTTGGAAACGGGGGAATCGATTTGGAGGGAAGCTAAGAATTGAGACGAGAAAAGGTTTAAATTACGAGGGAAAATGAAGCCGCCATTTTTTAAGGGTTTTTTAACCTCTTCAAGGAGAAATTAAGCGTAAACTGTAAAGTGTAAGCACAAAGATTAGGTTAAGTGGTTAACTCAACCATGGTTAGCTCTGGATTTGATTTTTAAAACATTTTGACCCAATTATTTCACTTTTAGTATATCAATTTTGTTTTCTAAAATATGGATTTAATTAAAAAGGTAAAGATTTTTTTTGAGGATTTTTTCTGTAATTAGCGTATGGTTATGGCCACATCTTATCAATGTTTGTCTCACAAAAACAATATGATTATTCCGTACAAACTTATGTTATCCATGGTTTTTTTCATATGAATTTTAAATTTTTTTATTGTACTAAACAAACTAATTCATCGCATCTTAATTTTACACGAACTTTATAAATATCTCTAAAATTCCACAAATCACATTCCGATTATATTAAAACTGATCCAAATAATAATAAATCATAATTACATTAACCGAACACTAACACATTGTTATTTGAGTCGGTTTTTGGTTAATATAATTACAATGTGTTAAATACGATTACTATGTATCAAACGCATTTTCATACCAAAATCACGATTTACAAAATTTTATATATATTTACGCAATTCGTGTAAATTGAAGTGCGATAAATTAGTTTGTGTAGTAAAATAAAAAGGTATAAAGTTCAAGTGAAAAAAACCATGAATAAAATAAATTTGTGTGGTATAATAGTATTTCCCTCTTTTTAACATTTAAGGAAATAAACTTTGAAATATTTATATACCATTTCTTAAATAGTCTGCCAAATTTAACGTTTTAGTTACCTTAATTGTACAAATTTTGGGTTTAAGTATACAAACCCAAAAGAAAAAAGTTTTCTTTATATCCGACAATGGGTTCTCTATGTAAATCAAGAGGCAATATCTTTGTTTCTTACAGCATTCAGTCGTGAAGATCGCTGAATATAGACGAGGCCAATGAACCGAGCTTCTTCGTGGTTTCTTCAGCTATGTTCACAAGAGATGACATATCTTGCTGCGCCTGTGGGAAGAACAAAGTCAAATCAGAAAGAAACTACTTTTCTGATTCTAATCAGTATTTTACCTGGAAAGAAATCCGGTTGATGAGATCGCTCGCAGTGATATCAATGTTGGAATTATCTTGTCCATGCCCGAAAAGATCAGAGCTTGAAATAGCTGCTGAGCCCTTTTAGTTTTGCAATGACGTTAGTAAGACTGAGGAATGAAACTAATTGTATAGAGTTTGATTGGTTTGATACATACTGAGAATTTCTGAAGAGTAGCTTTCGATTCCAGATCGGCATCTCTGTTCTGGTTTCCGAAAAACTGGGCAGAGGAAATGGATTTTGCGTTTGAAA